>OY856187.1:101157703-101267703 GCA_963693315.1 Diogma glabrata
AAACTAATCATTATTGAACTAACGCATAATATTCTTACAATTTTTTATTTATATGAACCGGCATATCATGTAGTAATGAATGATGCTTATACAATATTTTAGATTTACCATTTCGTGTTGCGATCGTAATGTATGTAAAGTATACGACGCTGATTTTACCCAAGTTATTATTCTGTAAGAATTGAAATATTGTACATGCATTTACGCTGTTTCAATATTTAACCAAATTCAAATTTGCATGTACGTTAATTAACAATATATTAATTTTCACCCCCAGTTATAAAAAAATTGGAAAATATTAAAATGCCACTTTATAGACATCCTTATGGGGAATGCAGCGCACCCATTATATAATAACAACGTATATATGGCATACGTTATTTCATTATTAAAGCGACGATATATATATATATATATATATATATATATATATATATATATATATATATATATATATATATATATATATATATATATATATATATATATATATATATATATATATATATATATATATATATATATATATATATATATATATATATATATATATATATATATATATATATATATATATATATATATGGGTAGTTCTTACGAAATCCCGAAATTCCTGTCCTTTTAGTTGTAACAAAAATCTAACAAACATATAACGCTAACTCTTATTTCATGGCAATCTACATCAGTGTGGCTAAAAGTGACCCAGATTATTTTTGAGGCATATGTGTAAATAAAAAAAATATTATATATATAATGTCTCCAAAATCATTCCCTCACTATGTCCCAAGCTCTAGATTAAATTGCGTTCATAGTTACAGCATACAAGCAAATAAAAAAAAAGTGGTGCTGGCTTAACCAATCGATTAAAAACACAATGGAGTTACAAAATTATTCCTAATATAGATTAAAAAATAACAAACGAATCAACAAAAAATATATTTACATGTGTTTCACAAAAATAAATCATTCCCTCATACATTTACTGACAGTCAATTTATGAACGCGTTGTTAATCACGCATGAACGCTACTATTTGTTTTTGATAGTAGGCGACACTATCGATTTACCAATATGGTAAATTTGTTAATTATGTTTATGCGTTTCTGCTGCAAAAAAAATTAAATCTGAGTTTTTTAAGATTACATTTGTGACCGTCATTACCTCACATCCTATAAAAACAAAAGGTAAATACTATAACAATTATTGATTAGACAGTAAAGTAGGCTTTTGAGAATCGTTAGCTTATACAAAAAATATTTCTGAAATTAAGGATATATCACGAGATTTTTTTGGTTTTGCTTTATTTCGTCATTCCCTCATTTGTATTTGTAGTGAGGGAATGATGATGTATGAGCAAATGATTTTTTACTAGGTCTGTTTGTCTTTTTGAATTGTTTGCATTACTATCGGCTGTGGATTTGCTGCCTAGCATTCAAAGAAACCCAAAATTCAGGAATTCAAAGGAACCCTAAAATTAGAAAGCTTGTCTTCACTGGTGATGTGGTGAAGTTCAGAAGCCTTTCTTGTTCTGACTGTGTTGGAAAATGCAAACATTTTCATCTGGGTTATCACTCTCCTTCAAATCCTCGTTATTCAATACAACGTGCTAAAGTACACACACAGGCCAAATCAGATGGTGGACATTTAGTAAAGGATGTTATTGGTACACCCAAAAAAAAAATCGTGATAAAATCGACAAAATTGCAGGTAAATTCGAATAAAATGACATTGTTTTGGCTCCGACGTTTTATTTAGTTAAATCGATTGCACTGCTGCTTTCAATTCTAATGCACAACTAATTTTAACAAACACTGCATTAAAAACAAAAACTTGTTTGTCAAAAATATTAAACTGTAAGTTGTTTCAACTGTCTGTGCTGTTGATATAAGCATATAGAATTTCAAGCATATTACTGTAAAATCGAAACTTAGCACGTTAAAATAAAAACAAGATCCCTTTAAATCAAAAGCGCCAACGTCGATTCGAAATACAACATAGTTATTTTTATAATGTTATACCAATGGCATTACTATTATTACAATTGTGAACCAACATCAATTTCGAAAGTAAGTCTTTTGTTGAAATGGTGATGTACATTAAAATTAAATACCAAAAATCAATTGCAATCGTTGTCGAAACGATTTGAATTGACAAAGTTAGCTGCAATAAATTGGAGGGGAAATTCGATATTTTTTTTTTTCAAATAAAATACATTTTTAATTTTTTTTATTATAATATTATTTTATTATAACATTAAATTTTATTTTATGTTTTTTATAATAAAAAATGTTAAAGAAAAATTGCACAATATTAAAAATAATAACTAATCCCGAAGTGCGGAAACCACAGCTGCAACTAGGGCTCGTAAAATACTCGAACATTAAGTACCCGGGTATCGAGTAGTTATTTTACTCAAATACCCGGGTTACCCGGGTAACCCGGGTAGTTGGATAATTAAAACAAAACAAATTTTTAATAGTTCATTTGTACATATTCAATTCAATTAATATTGATATTTATTTAATTCAATTAATTTAATTCTTAAAAATATGTTAAACGTTAAATGAAATCAAATTTTATAATGATATAATATTTACAATAACTTTTTGTTTATAAAATAGTATTTTAAAAATATTAAGCCGTTGAGTGTGGAAGGAGCTAACGAACTGCGAATTTTGGTTATTATATTTTGCCGGCTACTGAAAACACCCGTTTGCATGCCGTTGATGTAGGATTTATAGTAAGCAGTGAAGAGTACAGATTATCTAACATGTGGTTTCGCCTACCTCCATTTGTCTGCATAAATGGAAGGGATTGGTCAACATTTAAATGTTCGCTTTTTTCTTTGGTTTTAGTTATATATAATGCAAGACAATGCTGTAACTCATTATATACTGATGTTGGTTCCCGCTCTCAATCAGAAGAGCTTGAGCTTTGATCTGCAACTCTGGTGTTGTTTTTATTCGAGTGTAGACGTAATAATAATTGATGAGCAAGCTGCTTTGTAGAAATTTTTGTTGCGTAGCTTAAAAACTCATTGCCTTTTGAAAAAATGCAATGATGCAAATATAACAATAATGTTATTATATCCTTTTGTCGACGTTCATTAACTTCGTTTTTCAAATAGTTCACGAGAAAAACTAATCTCGTTTATTTTTTTTAGTACGTAGAAGTACCTTCAGCTGTTATTAGGGTGGCGTTTTTTGTATTCAGTTCTTGTACTGCTAGCATAAGTGGTTCGAGAATATAAGAGATTTCTTTTAATATTTCCAAATCGCATTCGTTCATTTTGTCAGCGCCTAGCTCATCGAGTGTAGTATTAATGCAATTTTTTAATTTAAGAAATCGATTTATTGCTGCAATAAGTATGTTCCACCGTGTTTTACAATCTAAAATTAGTTTCAACTTTTGACCTTCCTGAACTTCTACGTGCTCTAATTATAAAAATAAAAGAAACTAAACCATCGGAAAATGACTGTAGTCGTTTGTGTGGGAGTACTCAGGAATCTCTCAAGGATCTACATTTTAAGGTGATAGAAGTATTTCTAAAAAATCTAGATTCATTCATTTTATAAATCTTCTTTGGTAAAACGCTCCATACTTTGTGACTTGCAAGCTTCGTAACTATTTGACGGCCTTAGCTGATTTACGAGCTTATCTAAAATACAACAATGCAACATATATTTTCTGAAATTATTTTTTGAATAAATCAGCAAAAGTGACAGTGAGCTTCATAAGAATTTTGTTTTTGTTATACCCGGGTACTCGAAGCTATTACCCGGATATTCGAGTACTATAAATTTTTGGTAAAATACCCGGGTACCCGGTTATCCGATACCCGAGTATACGAGCCCTAGCTGCAACATACAAGTCGTCTTTTCTAGAGAAATTATTTTACAATACAAATCTAGTACGAAACTGTTTTAAAATTTATCAAATTAATGTCGTGTTATTTGGCAAACAAAATTTATCTGTGGCAAGATGTTGTAACATCACTTTTGACGATTCTATCGTATTTTACGCTAATCGGTATGCTGTAACCCAAAACGACTGTCGATTATCGTATTTACGACAGTCGTTTTGTGTTACAGCATACCGATTAGCGTAAAATACGATAGAATCGTCAGAAGTGATGTTACAATATCTTGCCACAGAGATAAAAAAATTAACTGTCAGATCAAATTAGCTGTTTAGAACACAAACTTCTTTGGCAAAATAAGGTTGATTTATTTTTTGATCTAGATCAAGTTTTAAAAATCTAGATTTTTTGGTAGATTTTACGAATAAATTGAAATATTATTTTTAATTGTCAAATTTATGTAAACGAAGAAAAACCACCATTTTAATTTAGTATTATTATTTTGTTTAAAAAATAATTTATTATTATTTTAATTATTTAAATTAATAATAAAGTTATTACAAATAAAATGATAAAACGTAAAATCTATCATTTTCAAATGTAAACATAACCAAACATATCAACTGATAGAACAAAAAGTCAAAACAATTTATTTACTACTCTACATTTTCAAAGTAGATTGATTTATTTTATGCTGTTCGTTGGCAAGCAAATAAATCAATCTTTTTTCGATCAAGCCAAAGAACACGACATAAAATTTGATACTGAATGATCGTTTAGAAGACTTGCCGAATCAGAAACGGTTGTTATAGAATGTTCAGTTTCTAAAGGAGAAAGTGCTACTTTATTTTGAATTATTTCTATCTCACATGGACTATCCCAGCAACTGTAGAATGTTTGTCCGCTTCCCTTAGTTATTTTCACGCTCTGCGCTCTGCAACGTGTGGAACTTTTGTTTGTCGTGTGATTTTCTTTTCTTACTGATTTATATTTTGCTTTTGCAATCTGAAACAATATAAGATAAGTATGCATTAGTACAACAATGCATATTTTAATTTTATTTAATAGTTAGAATGATTTTTTTAATACAATATACCGAAAAAATAAATAAATGCAATTATTATACTTTACAAAAAATTAACAAAAAATAAAGAAATAAAAATACGATACATTTTTGACCACATTGCTACATATTTCAAAAAAAATGTTTAGCCTGAGAAAAAAAAATGAATGTACTTACGTTTGTAGTTCTTTACTATAATTATCACTATGGATAATTATAATTATAATATTAATTATTATTTAACAATTAAACAATTAACGAATTACAACTTTCACGCACGTTTGTAAGAAAAATTTTGCATCCAAATCCACTAAATAAAAGCTACAAACTGAATAGGTTAAAGAATACAATATCTTTCTTTTGACAGCAAATAAATTGTTTTAATTGTAAGTTTTTGTAATTCTTTTGATATAATTGCAATTACATTGACTTCAAGGCTTTACTTTAAAATAATATCAGAGATTTTGAATTAATGTTGATGAACATTATTATAACTTATATTTATACTACATACTACACAAGTAATGTACTCTCAAATCAATAACTTGCTTTCGTTTTTGAAATTCTTCTATTTTTGTAGAACTAACTGCAGTACTTTTGATTTAACAATTAATTCAGGAAAATATTAAACAAATATGTATTCAATTTAAGTATTTTATATCTTGATTTGAATATGCAAATCAAAAGTAAATATCGATAGTAGCATTTTAGAATTTTTGTCAGTTTAATTGCAATTTTATTAATTTTATATATAATTTTTTATCTTGTTAAATCGATGTACCTCTGTCGATTTAAAATATTGAATTTTTTTTTGGGTGTACTAATAACCATTCAACTTATAATATTGGTTGTTATGTTCCTATCAAATTTGATGCAAAGGGATTATCAGGGAAAATAGTTTTAGTTTCTGAGGAACGCGTTTTTGTAAAGTATATGAAAAGGGGAACCAAATTTTGGAGATTGACCAATAATTAAGGACAAACAGTTGTATGCATGGAAAGATGCTCTGCAGAAGATCGAGCCACCAAAATTAATGAAAAGAGGATGTCATTGCGTAAAGGAAATTGATCAATATAACACCAAATTGATAAATTTGTGACCGAATAGTAATAAAGAGAACTTTCCTGTTATTTTCAGTTACATAAGTTAATTTTTAAATAAAGTGAAAATTTTTTGTTATATTGTTTTTGTTTGTTTTGCTGAAGTTATAGTTCCTACTAATGTAAGAAAATATATTTGATAACTATATGAAAAACAAGTACATAATTCAAAATAAAAATTGTTTTATTAAAAGAGGTACATGAATTGCTTTTAAAAGTCATTCCATCACATAAGACGTCATTCCCTCACTTTTATTTTTTTAAATACACTCATATCTCTCATTAAACACGTTTATTCTGGGGACCACTATATAACTAAAATCGAGTGATATAAGTACTATAAATCGTAACAAAAAAATATACAAATTCAATCCAAAAGTATTTATCAAATTATTATGACCAATTTCGAGATTTCGTGAGAACTAGCCATATATATATATATATATATATATATATATATATATATATATATATATATATATATATATATAATATATATATATATATATATATATATATATATATATATATATATATATATATATATATATATATATATATATTATATATATAAATATATATATATATATATATATATATATATATATTATATATATATATATATATATATATATACATATATATATATATATATATATATATATATATATATATATATATATATATATATATATATATATTATATATAATATATATATATATATAAATATATATATATATATATATATATATATATATATATATGTATATATGTATATATATATATATATATATATATATATGTATATATATATATATATATATATATATTATATAATATATATATATATATATATATATATATTATATAAATATATATTATAATATATATATATATATATATATATATATATAGATATATATATATATATATATATATATATATATATATATATATATATATATACATATATATGTATATATATAATATATATATATATTAGACTGGTCGTTAAAAACTAAATTTTCCGAGACGCCCCCTAGAAAAATTCTTTGGGGTCAAAAAACCACAATGGCATTATTTTTTTTTTTTTTTAATCAAAAGAACACGTGCCGCAAAATCGTTGAAGTTGATTTTTCTGAAAAATTCGTAGATTTTTTCAAATATCTCATAAAATATGCAGATGTCAAAAAAAATCACATAACCATTTTTGTAGGAAATTTAATTCTCTACAAAAAAGGTGCAATGCATTTTTTCCCGAAAACGTATAGTTCTCATGATATTTTGAAAATGAACTTGTAAGTTTTCGTAATTTTTAAAAAACATAAAAAAATAAAGATGACGAAAAACTCCTAATTTTCTTCTTATGCTATAGAATGAAATGTATAAAAAAATAATCGTGACAAAAAAAAATCAAATTAGTACTTTTTCGTCGAAATTTTCATCATTTGGTTTTACGAGTTTCGAAGAATTTCAAGTTTTATTTCAAAATATCATCAGAAATATAGGTTTTAGGAAAAAAATGACTTGGACCTTTTTGTAGAGAATTAAATTTCCTGCCAAAATGATTCAGTGATTTTTTTTAGATCTGCATATTTTATGAGATATTAGCAATTTTATCAAAAAATAAACTTCGATGATTTTGCGGCACGTGTTCTTTTCACTTAAAAAAAAAAAAAATAAAGCCGTTATGGTTTTTTGACCACAAAGAATTTTTCTAGGGGGCGTCTCGAAAAATTTAGTTTTTAACGACCAGTCTAATATATATGTATATATATATATATATATATATATATATATATATATATATATATATATATATATATATATATATATATATATATATATCCAGGGTCCGGCTATCCCATTGAAGGTCTGATCCGATTATCCCAATCAGGGTCTGATCCGACAGTCTTAATCAGGGCCAAAGCGTTACACTCATGATCAGGGCCCAATCAGGCTGCCACTGCTTGATCCGAACTAGGGCAATCCTGACCAGGACCTTATTGAGCCCTGACAAATTTCTGTTAGGGTTGCCTTCTCAACCGAGGTATGTATAGAATTTTTTTGCCACTAACACTAATTATCATATTTAATTTGATTAGATTTTGATATTAGTTATTTCCATTTCATCTGTTAAATATATCCTTAAAATATCAAGTAGCCTGCACGTTTAGTTTCATACTAATAAAATGAAAAAAGGGAACGCAATTATTATTTGTTTGTTCTTTTCCTCACTTCAATTAAAAATAAAGGAAAATTGTGATTATTAAACAAGGCAATTTTTTATTATTATATTATTATTGACCTAGGATGAGAAAAATTGCTTCTCATTAGAGCAATTGAGTAAATAATAGCGATTTCTCAGGTTAGTAATTAAAAAATGTATTTGTCCACGCCTACTGAAATCAAAAAAATTGCAAATATTTGTTTTTATCAGAATTTTATAGACATAGAAAAGTAGATAGTAAAACAAAACTTTTTTAAGGATTCGAGTTTGATTTAGGAAAATCGAAAAAAGTTGAAGTATTTTTGACATAAACAAGTGGGGTGTCATATGAAAGATGAACTTTTTTAGAATATAAAGCAATTTTTTTGTAATTTTCGAAGCACAGTTTTCGACTTATTTTTAAAAATGTTAAATTTTTTTCTGTCTCCCTCTCCCCGAAAACTTCGATCGAACATTACAAAAAAAAACTTTGAAAAAATTCACGGTTACAGGAAATATTGTAAACATTGAATGAAAACTATAGCGACACCGTTAAAATTGCATTGTTTTCGAAAACGATGGATATAAATGTGGCATTACAATTCCATCGAAAAAAATTTGGCACTAAGATTGACACAATTTTTTATAAATATGTGCCAAATTAGCTCCGTTTAGTGCAAACTTTTTCACGAAAGACTTTTGTGGAAAATTATCTGACTCTGAAAGACGGATCACTGCCCTTCTCTAAATGCCAATTTATTTAGAATAAATAGTGAAATAAAGTTATTGGTATTTTGTGCGTCAATTTTAACGTCAGCTGGCATTGAGTGCGTCATTTGGCCCGGTACATACGATACCCCAAAACCAATTTGTGTACATACGAAATCCAAAAAACAAACCCTACAACCGACATGTTTTTATTTAAAACCGTACACAAACAGGATTTCTAGATCTAAAAATTTAAGAAAATAATCTTCAATTTGCTTAAATGTCTTTCAAAAACTCAAGTTTATTTTTGTAAGATTTACTCTAAATAAATTTACCATCTAAAGTTAAACAACCCCTTTTAGATTTATAATAAGACAACACACCGGCAAAATTATAATCCATGAAAATTGGTAATTGAATTTTATTAGGATTAACGAAATATAATCTTATTCCTTGTATTTCAACAGAAAAACCGAAAAATTAACGAAATTATTATTGGATTACAGATCGCGATCATCTTATTTACTACAAAAGTTTTATTAATTTTTGTATTGTTGATTTTTATGATAAATAAAAAGTTGTATTTTGAGGGATGATTTGTGTGTAGAGCTGTAAACCATCAACCATGTGAATTAATTTTATTTAGTTGAATGCTTTATTGTCATATGGTGTTATTTGTATTAGTGGTTGATTTAAAATGAGCAATAAACGTGTGTGGCAAGTAAGTTTGAAATAAAATGAAATGAAATTTACATCAACCCTAGTTCTTGAGTTATTTACAAGAAAACTATTTTAAACAGCAAGTATTAGGGATTAATCAAAGTTTTTAGACCTGATATTGATGCACCTTGGATCCCCGCTACATCAATATTATTTGCCACAATCCGGGGAAATTATAATGGTTTTGGTCGTGACTCGTGTAGAAAGGGTTCCATTATACGAATGATGTAAAAGAGTACTACAACCAGCTGTTGTTCGTCGGAGAGTAAGAGCCAGCAACGGTTGCGTGATCCAAAACCTGAGAGAGAGAGAGAGAGAGGAGAGAGAGAGAGAGAGAGAGAGAGAGAAAGAGAGAGAGAGAGAGAGAGAGAGAGAGAGAGAGAGAGAGAGAGAGAGAGAGAGAGAGAGAGAGAGAGAGAGAGAGAGAGAGTGAGAGAGAGAGAGAGAGAGAGAGAGTGAGAGAGAGAGAGAGAGAGAGAGAGAGAGGAGTAGAGATGAGAGAGAGAGAGAGAGAGAGAGAGAGATGAGAGCGAGAGAGAGAGAGAGATGAGAGAGAGAGAGAGATGAGAGGAGAGAGAGAGAGAGAGAGAGAATAATATAGACCATAATATGAGGAGAAATTATAAACCATAATTCGAAAATTTATTTCTCTATATACACATTACATATAAAGTGTATAGAAAATAACTTTGGTCCAGCTCGGCGAATATTTCATGGAGATCTTCATTTGTTAGTGATTCGATGCACTGAATTGAACTATAATCATACTTGTTTAATACAGCAAATGTGATATTTATCAAACCTCATAATTTAAAAAGAGGTTGGGTATTATTTTCTTGATCACTGAGTTCCATGGAATCGGTGCACCGACGGCACTTCACTAACATATTTATAGAATTCAAAAACGGTTTCATTGTTTTTACTATTGGCACTGCTCGGTAAAAATGTAATTAACTTATTGTTTAATATTTCTTTTTGATACCACGAGTTTTCCATTTTAATTTAAATATTTATTACACGGACGTAATGATCGACCGAATAACAATCGGCAGCATAATGGAAATTATACCGTTGTTGAGAATTACCGTAGTGAATATTCTAAGCGTATTACCACGTATCAAGACTCCTACACGGAGCATAAACGCCGCAAGCTTTTATTTTCCAAGTGATGAGCAAATACTTTTTGACTATTTAGTTCACATGAAAATAAGCGTGGTAGGGTTGTTTTACATACTATTTTTATTTAAAAATTTGTGTTTTTTATTTCCTTTATTTATTTGTTTCCACACAATTTATTTCCTTTGTAAGAAATTTAAACCACCTATAATTTTAGTAGATTAACTGGTACATAAATAGTGAACTCGACGACTGATTCATTGGAAGTAAGAAAGGGAGCAACATAAACGCCGGCAATTGAATTTGGTAAATGAAATAGATATATCGATACTAAAATGTTGCCCATAGAAATGACCGACGGATGACTGATTACTGATTAGTATATTGAAATAAATTCTCACGAAGTAGAAGTTGCTCAGAACTCTTTGTGGTTTAGCACTTTTAAAAGTTTGAATGAAATAAGAGAAGTTTAAAGTCTTTTTTCTCTATTTATATTGAGCTTACTAAAATTACACTAACATTGTCTTCAATAAAATACGAATTAGTTAACAGCAAAACATTTTTGCAAACAAAACAAAAATTTAAAATAAACTTGAAATGCAATTACTCAACGTTAACGCATTTGTTAATACTTATCAGTGTTATATTTCTATTTGATCAAAACAAACCCTTGGCTTCTTGGAATTTTCACAAAAAATATTCCTTAACACTGGCGCCAAAGGCATTCCACCCAAAAGAAGTTACCTGAACATAACGCCCTCATACAATAGACAATAGAGTTTATCACAAATTCTTATTTTACATTTATAATTACTATATTTTACCATATTTTTATAAAATAAAATAACATATATGATTAGTCTATAATTTGTTATATTTTGTTTTTTATTATATGTATATTCAAAGTAACAGAAATTTATTATTAATAATAAAAAAAACATAACAACAAAGAAAATGAAAAATTTTAAGAAGAAAAACTTTAAGAGTAAAAAATGTTGAATCGTTTTGTTGGGGCGTGGTGAGCATCTCTAAAAAAATTTTCTACATTTTTTTAGCTAAGAAAATAAAACAGAATAAAAAGCGAAAGGGGAGTAACTTTAATTGTTTAATTATACGTTTTTTACTTAACCAAAAAAAAACTACACAAGTAAAAAAAAAGTAAGTAAAAATGCGACCTTTAAATTTAAACTCACGAAGCGTGTTATACGATTTTTTTATTAATATATATTCTTTATACTGTTTAATTATAAAATTTGGATTATTTTTATTTAATGATCATGCATAAGTATTTGACTCATTAGCCACCCAAAAATAAAAAGCATCTTATGGTTATTTGTTGGCTCATTTTATACAATTTTGCTTTATTAATTCGTCTTTGGTATTTGAAGATAATATGTTGTGCGTTGTGCACAAATGCATTGCAACATTGTAACATAAGCTTAAATTTTGAAAAAGCCGGTCATATTGCAAAGGACTTCCAAATATTTGACATTCGAGTAATAAAGTTTCTCTGGTTATAGGAAACTGTGTACAATTTGATATCAACAACATATAGGCACCGCAATATGTCATGGATTTCGTTCAAATGCAAGTTGTCAATTTTTTTGTAAATTTTTATAATACGTATTCAATTTTGTTCTAAAATAAAATAACCAAAAACTGAATATGTTACACATACTCCTAAAAAATATTTTTTGTTCTTCACCTGCGAAAATATTTATTGCACGCGAAAAACTAAATGTTAAACATCAAAATATTTATAAAAAAATTGTTATTCAAAACTAAAGCACACCACGCCATCTAGATCGTAACATTTGTATTGAAATAATTTATTTTAATTAAAAGTGTTGTGTAGTAGGAATTATCATATGTGGGTAGTTCTACAAACATAGGAATTTTGGACGGCTCTGCTTATTTCGTATATTAATATGAAAAGAAAAATTTCAAATGAAATTTGTAAACTTAACTATGTCTATCTGGTCACCAAAAATAAACCCGTTTCGAAATATATTTGTTACAAAAAAAAATTATTTAAAGTGTCAAATTCTCAGTCCCCTGGCGTGTCCCACCTTGAAAGTCAAAGCTGATAAACTAAATAGTCAATGATTCTAAGTGTGTAGAGACAAATTTACACTGTAGTAATAATTTTGAATAATGATGTTTTAATAATGTGTAAATAATATAACTCTATATTTTATATAAGATATATCATATTAAAGTTTGTCCCACGAATTTGTTATTATTCTCCTGCCCAATCAAAACACATTGAAAATATTGGAAATTCATTTTTCTATCAAGTTATCGCTCGTCACTAAAGTTCAATAAATATAATATTGCAAGTGTTTTACTTAGTCCGAGGTTTTATCAATCAAAACAGTCATCATTACTAGCAAGATCGTGTGTTGCCCAGTCAAATTATTAGTCCCCTGGTAAGTATTTTCGTAAAAAGTATTTTAATTACCGGTAATTTTGTAGTTTTATACGTCGTGAATATGTATTGCCTTGGTATATAATCAGTTTATTTTTTTTTAGACGTAATTTTGTCATTTTTAAGCGAAATACTGATAAATTGATAAATTCTCAGTCCCTTGGTCTCAAAGTGACTTAAATATTTGGGATTTTGACTTAAATAAATGTTTATTTCGTATTTTGAGATAATATTGAGATATTTTTGAGTTAATTTAGGAGTAAGGATTTTTTTTTATTGTGACTCTTGTATTTTTTTTTTGACTGGCCACATTCAGAAAAGTTGAAAGAACGTCATCAACTTTAAATAAAACTACTTGCCAGAACTTATACGCAAAAAAACATGTCGTGTCGTAATTAGTTCCATTTTCTTCCTTCGTGAGTAGAACTACCCATGTATCACAACAACACTAAGATCCCCTTTAAGACCTAGGTCTCACGACATAATGCGTTCTGTGGTGCTAGTGAACGGTTTTTTAAATGTTTGTAGATTTAAGTCATTCCAGACTATTGAGCAAAGTATTTAATTGGTACGATGTACGAACTTTTGTATTTTGTCACTATGATATTGAGTCTAAATTACAGTGAGTATAAATTTAAATTACTAAGATTGTGTTCCAAATCATGTTAAATTATTGCTTAATAATTGCTTGCTTAATCAAATTAGTCAACTTTTTATTTAGCGATAAATTGGAATGCAGTATTTTATTAGTAATTTTATATGTAGAAGGTTTACAATTAAGATAGTAACGCTCTAGTTGCGATTTATAATTTCTAAATTTGTTAAATAAATTATATACCAACAATAAATATTAATTCAATGAATTATTTGTGATATTACATCACTCCGATGGAAATAATCCCATCATGAATAATAAGACTGAATCTAACAAAATATGGTGTGCAATTTATGAAAATTTTTTGCTATCCACAAAATTGTCGATCGATCTAGTTTCGAACCGATAAGAACTTTTTATTACACTTTAAAAAAGTATATCATTCTCATCAGGGCTAGCCGACTAGATACACTACCAAAAAAATTTTTCGCTATATAAACCTAAAATAGGTCACTACTCTAGCGAAGTATAAGAAACCAAAAAACTTTCATAAACATATGTTAATTAGATTCAGGTTTAGTCAATTTGTTTCTCTAGTTGATCACTATTGTTGTTATACTCTAACCAAGTTAGAATTGGATAACAAACTTGTATCGGTAAGAAGAAGATGACCATCTTCACTTGTGTCTATCGACACATTATCTACAATTAATTCAATGAATTATTTGTGATATTACATCACTCCGATGGAAATAATCCCATCATGAATAATAAGACTGAATCTAACAAAATATGGTGTGCAATTTATGAAAATTTTTTGCTATCCACAAAATTGTCGATCGATCTAGTTTCGAACCGATAAGAACTTTTTATTACACTTTAAAAAAGTATATCATTCTCATCAGGGCTAGCCGACTAGATACACTACCAAAAAAATTTTTCGCTATATAAACCTAAAATAGGTCACTACTCTAGCGAAGCATAAGAAACCAAAAAACTTTCATAAACATATGTTAATTAGATTCAGGTTTAGTCAATTTGTTTCTCTAGTTGATCACTATTGTTGTTATACTCTAACCAAGTTAGAATTGGATAACAAACTTGTATCGGTAAGAAGAAGATGACCATCTTCACTTGTGTCTATCGACACATTATCTACAATTAATTCAATGAATTATTTGTGATATTACATCACTCCGATGGAAATAATCCCATCATGAATAATAAGACTGAATCTAACAAAATATGGTGTGCAATTTATGAAAATTTTTTGCTATCCACAAAATTGTCGATCGATCTAGTTTCGAACCGATAAGAACTTTTTATTACACTTTAAAAAAGTATATCATTCTCATCAGGGCTAGCCGACTAGATACACTACCAAAAAAATTTTTCGCTATATAGACCTAAAATAGGTCACTTCTTACCGATACAAGTTTGTTATCCAATTCTAACTTGGTTAGAGTATAACAACAATAGTGATCAACTAGAGAAACAAATTGACTAAACCTGAATCTAATTAACATATGTTTATGAAAGTTTTTTGGTTTCTTATACTTCGCTAGAGTAGTGACCTATTTTAGGTTTATATAGCGAAAAATTTTTTTGGTAGTGTATCTAGTCGGCTAGCCCTAATGAGAATGATATAATTTTTTAAAGTGTAATAAAAAGTTCTTATCGGTTCGAAACTAGATCGATCGACAATTTTGTGGATAGCAAAAAATTTTCATAAATTGCACACCATATTTTGTTAGATTCAGTGATGTAATATCACAAATAATTCATTGAATTAATTGTAGATAATGTGTCGATAGACACAAGTGAAGATGGTCATCTTCTTCTTACCGATACAAGTTTGTTATCCAATTCTAACTTGGTTAGAGTATAACAACAATAGTGATCAACTAGAGAAACAAATTGACTAAACCTGAATCTAATTAACATATGTTTATGAAAGTTTTTTGGTTTCTTATACTTCGCTAGAGTAGTGACCTATTTTAGGTTTATATAGCGAAAAATTTTTTTGGTAGTGTATCTAGTCGGCTAGCCCTGATGAGAATGATATACTTTTTTAAAGTGTAATAAAAAGTTCTTATCGGTTCGAAACTAGATCGATCGACAATTTTGTGGATAGCAAAAAATTTTCATAAATTGCACACCATATTTTGTTAGATTCAGTCTTATTAACAATAAATATATTCATTAAATTTTGTGCAATTTTAAACTCGAAACAATTAGAATTCTTGATTAGAATCAATGTTATTGATTTGCAAGTTTTTTTTAATATTTTTACCTACGGGTGTGACAACCCCGGGAACTCCAGTCCCTGCTATTGATTTACTTTGAATTATTGATTTATTTTGATCAATAGTAGTGAGATACCAATAACCAAGATATCTTAGGGATGCTGGCGGAGAAGTTGAATCCAGTCAACGGTAACACCCTTAATCTTAGCTGTTGAATATTCTTTTATGATGGCACGCTATTGCTTGCTCGAAGAAACGACCCTTCTGTAAATTTATGTGTGGGCCTTAATCGGTGAGAGTGCGTCACATGATCAATGAATATTAGCAACACTATTTTAGTTTCGTTCCTGCAAATTTTTAAAAGGAATTTGCTTTTATTTCTTAATTTATGAAATATTGGTCAATGTCCAATTTTATATGTGATAGGCTTTATTGTTTAGTTGACCATTCTTTAACAAAAAATTTAAAAAGCCAAATAAAGATTTGCGTCCATCAACACATTAGAACGCATGTTGCTGTGGAACCGTGATCTTAAAAGGTTTTTTTGTATTGTTGTGACACATATTGTAATTTCTACTACACAACACATTTTTTATACTTCCTAAACATAATGAATTATTTTACGCTTACTTAGATTTGCGTAAAACATTACTTTTTCGACCTCTTTACTTTACAATTTACGTCCTCTATTTCTTTAAGACTTCTTAGAATTACTTTGCGCCGTTTTATTGTTACTTTACGGCCTCTTTTGGTTACTTTATGCCCTCTTGTAGGAAGTATAAAAAATATTGTATGTACCACAGGTGTAAAGTTACAACTTCCCAGAAAACACATTTACGTAATTGTGATATCAAAATGACATCACGCTAAGTCACGTCTTATGTAAGATCTGGGTCATATATGAGTCATATGTATATCATTATTTCCCACTTGTTTACGTAAAAGCATGACATAACAATAATGATATAACTATGATATAAATGTGATGTCTGTGGAGATATTTATGACGTTGTTATGATATAACGTTGATATCATAGTAATATAATTTTTTTTTGTGATGTATTATATTTTTAATTAAAAACAAATTTAACAACAATTGAAAAACAAATTTATAACAAAAACACTTACCCATCAGTCATTCATTGGTCATTACTCATTACGTACCTGCTAGGATTTATATAACCTGCTTGGAAGCAATAACTAACTATACGCAAAATTTTTCAAACTATATACAATTAAAATGGATACACCTCTAGTGAAATTTAACAAAATCATAATAAGGTCATATTTAAGTCCAAATTATGACATCATATCGAAGTCAAATTTAAGATCAGTGTGATGTCATGAAAGCATCATATAAATGATACCAGGATATAGTCATGACGAGTGTCATTTTTATGTCAAATTTACGTAACAAATACATCACATATATATGACGTTCGTGTGATGTCATATTTACGTCTTGTGTTCACTGGGGTCCTAGCGTTCGAACGCCCAGCAACCAGGGGGGGTTTCTGGGGGTTCGAACCTCGCCCCATGTTGCATCAAATCGGTTAAAAAATTATCCTAATATACACTTACGTGGATTTTACATTTCAAATTACTGTAGAAGAAAAACGTGTTCTAGACCGAGTTGTGAAAACTTGACCATTTTTCATTTTCCTGAAACTTGGCATATTAGTAATATGGACAAAATAAAAAATAAGACTTATCTTAAAATAAGACTAAAATAAGACCCCACATGCATGAAAAATGAAAATTCTGCCAATCCGATGTAGCTTTGAAAGTAAATTGCTCAAGAACTAATCCGATTTCATCAAATTTTGTTTGATAGATGATTAGTTAATATTTTGAAAAAAATTAATTAATTGTTTTGTGATTAATTTTAAAATTAAAATATTAAAAACTCTTTTTTAAAGATGGCGCTAGGGTCGAAGATCAATTGGTATTTAATTTATTTTTGTTTTTAAGCTGTTCTATCCTTGCTCTAAAATATTTCAAATTTACAAAGAAGCGTTAATTCGTGTTCGAGATATTTAATTTTAAATTTTTAATTTTTAGTCCGACTAAAATTCGAATTTTTCCTCACTTTTGCGTACTTCGTGGTTGAAATTTTTTTTGATAAAAATTGTTAAAAATAAAAAGGATTTTTTCCTCGTAAATGTCAATTGAAAATTGATCCAAACTATACACAAAATGTTAAATCTCGTTGAATATTAGCAATAGCAGTTTAGGGTAACTAAGGAAAGATACAATTACACCAACTTGCAAATGCTTTAAATTGGAAAATATACATATTATAATAAATATACATATTATTATAAATAGACATATATAAATATACATATAATAATCGACGATAATTCAAAAACTGTGCAGCGCAAAATTTTAAAAGACTTACAATGTTTCTTAAATTAAGTGCTCTTTTCTATGACACTCCACTTGTTAGGGTCAAAAAAGATTTTTTCACCCTTTCCCAATCTCACACCCTCAAAATACAAAAAAATAATTATGTGACACTTCGCTATAGTTTTCGTTCAGAATATTAAAGTTCCTTTCTCTGTGAATTTTTTAAATTTTTCTGTCAATTAAGCTCGAAACCTTTTTTGACCATAATTCAAAAACTGTGCACCTCAAAATTCTAAAAAAAAACATGACTGGGTTTTAAATTGTGTTTTTCCTCCTTCTCATTCCAACCCCCTTAATAAATACGATAATGAGTATGTTACACTTCGCTATATTTTTCGTTCAAAAATTACCACTATTTCTATATTTCCAAAGACTTTTGAAGTTTTTTTATTAAATAGGTTCGGAACTAAGTGGGCAAAGAAAACATGAAAACGACGATTTTATTCAAAAAACTGTGTAGTAAAAAATTTTAAAATACATTTTTAAGAGATACAGAATTCAAGCCCTTTCATAAGATACCCTACTTGACTCGGCAAAAAAAAGTATTTTCTTAAAGACCTTACATTGCAACCCCGTAAAACAAACGGAAACAACTTTATTTTTTTTTGTATCCGTCATATCCAGGCGACAGGCTAGTTTTATACACATCTTAAATTTCAGGTCCATAGGATTTATAATTTATGAGATAACCGATTTTAATACAAAAACACATCGTAGTCTCACCAGTAGTGTTCCGTATAAAAACGGAACTCTAAAAACATAAAAATCAAATTGAATTTTTTATCTTATCCGTTTGTTTGCAGAAAAACAACGGCTAAATGTATGGTGTGGTGTGATTACCCATACAAAACTAATCGATTAAATTAAATCTTTAAGTGTGACTCGAAAAAAAGTTTAGTAACAATTGACCTATTTTGCACAAACGAACATTTACATTATTATTTATATAGAATAAATTTTATTTTTTGGTTTAATTTAATTATCTGCAAACTTATGTGAATTAACCGGAAAATTTTTGCACATTAGCCGGATAGTTCTAATCCGGCTTAAATCGGATTTGAAACACTAGTTTCACCAAATTTTTTTATAAGTATAAAATATATGATTTTCTATTAATTAAACATTTTTCACAATATCAATTGAGGGTGTGAAATAAATAACGATAAGAATATTAAATATGTTAGAGGCGTATAATGACAACATAGATTGAAAGGCCCAAATTATTTTTACCAATTAAAAGTATGCAGTTGAATCTCATGTTTTTCCATGCATTTCTCTAATATGGTAATCGATATTATCAGTAAAGGTTTCTCGCCGATCCGAACAATGTGCCTGAGCTGATAGCATGATTTGTATTTGAAAAAAAAAACAATCACATGTTTCAAACATTTTAAAATTATATTGAATAAATAACAAAATACATATAAAAAAAGCAACAATGCGTTAAAATTACGCATTTTTTTCTGGATCAAGTTGAGAAATCATTCCAACACCATTATGAACAATGTGAACTTTCATTAAATCATTGCAAGCTAAACTAGAAAGCGGTTTTGGTGTTATGAAAAAATATTGTGCTGTTTCTGCAGATCCAGTCTCACTCACAAGTAGCTCATATATTTTTACACCATTACGCCGGTCCATTCCCTGATCAATTTCATCAACACAACGAAATGGTACATTTGTCAGATGCTGTAAAGATAATGTATAAATGGCAATGGCAACAGCTCGTTCACCGCCTGATTGTACATGGCGATCCAGTGTCTGCATTTTTTCTTGATTACGATATTTTACTCGAATATTTATTCCGTAGGACTGATAGTCAGATATATCATTATTTACCAACTCAATTTCACCAGCATAACTCATTAAATGCATAAAGTTTGAAAATTTTCTATTGATTTCTCGAACAACGTCTAATATTGTCGGATACCATAAATCATGCATTGCATTCATTTCAAACTCTAGCTTTGCTTTATTGGTGGTATTTGAGTTTAACCGTTTTTTTAAATCTTCGATTTTTTGTTGTCGTAGTTTATACTGCTCCATATCAATATCCTCATTTGACATACACTCAATCCTTGATTGTAACTCATCAATATGATTCAAAAGATCATCGATTGATTTGGGCAATTGATCAAATTCGTTTTTGAATGGAAATTCTGTTTTACCCGAAGGTGTATGACCATTGGTTAACTCTTTCGCTTCTTGTTGTTTTCTTTGACAGTTGTTTTTTTTATGTTCTAAACTAATCTCAATGTTTGTTACAATTTTCTTTGATTCGTTAATCTTTTCAGTTAGAACTTTTATAACCTCATCTATTTGAGAATTTGTTCGCTTAAACAATGTGTATTTCGCCTTCTCTTTATCTCGAATAAGACACGAGTTATAATACTTATCCAACATATCTAAATGATCTGTTTGGAGTTTTAACATTTGTTTGGTTGATTTAATAGCGAATTCTTTAAATATAAGTCTTTCCTTTGCGACATCTGAAAGAAAATAATCAATTTTTAAATATATATTACTTTAATATGTAAATTTAACTTACCCACGGGTCTTAATTTTAGATTACTAATTTTTTTCTGTTGCAAACGAATTTTTTCACGAACCTGTGCTATTATGGAAAAACTTTGCTCTTTTTCAGAAATTTCCCTTCTTGCTGTATCATATTGAGTAACAATATCAGAACATTTACTTTCAAGCTCATTTCTTTTGTTTTTTATTGTATCAGATTCTCGAATTTGCACTGCTAATCTGTAATTATTAATATTTTAACTATAACATAGATGAGATCACAATTAGATGAAAAATGCTAATTTAATAACTACAAAGGCTTAAATAATTCAGGTGTGACAATCCTAAATACTACAGTACCTTCTGTTGACATGCGAGCTAACCTGTGATATCATTGACAATAACAGTGAGATACTACAAACCAAAGGATTATCATAGGGGTGCTAGAGGATGAACTCTATTCAGTTAATGGTAGCACCATCAATCAAAGTTATCGAGTATTGCCTAATAATACTACGTCATTGCTTGCTTGATGAATTGAATCTTTATATAACTCTATATTTGGGCTTTAATCGGAGGAAACCAGTGCTTCACATGATCAAAGATTATGCCACTAGTTGAAGTTGAATTGATTCTATCAACAAAGATCTAGAGCGTATAATGGAATGGGGAGATCGTAATCTTGTTTCATTTAATCCAACCAAAACCAAACTATGCCGTCTTTCACGAATAGAGCGACATAAAAATTTTCCTATTAAAATAAACCACGAGGAATTGCGTGAGGTTGAATCAGTTAGACTTCTTGGAGTGGATGTTCAAAATAACCTGAAATGAAATAAACATGTGTTCAACCTCGCTAAATCTGCAATGCAAAAATTAGGATTCTTGAGTCGATGTAACAAGTATTTCAATCCCGAGCAAATTTCGCTAATCTTCAAGTCCTTTATTCGTCCATGTATGGAGTACTGCTGTCATGTTTGGGGAGGTGCTTGTCAGTCAACAATAAAATGTCTAGACTCTGTACAGAGAAAAGCAATACGGTTGATTGGTAATACCGAACTAACCGACCAGCTTGATTCACTCCAGCACAGAAGAAATGTGGCTGAACTATCAATCTACTATAAATATAACTTTAGCGAATTCTCCTCTAAGGAAATTCAAAATATCCTTCCATCGTGTGCGCAGTATAATCGACAAACAAGAGCTTGCGAGTTATCCCATCCATTTGTTGTACAAATACCTCGTTGTAGAACTGTGTCCTTTCAGAACGACTATTTTAATAGAGTGGCCAAATTGTGGAACTCAATGCCTCCCTCTGTATTTCCCGATGAATTTTCCCCTTAGGCATTTAAAGAAAATGTCCATAATCATTTAAAACAATTAGTATAGTTATCCCTATATCCCCATTCCTTCCATTTTTCTCATCTCCTGCCTTTATAGTTGACATGGTATCTTCGGATATTCAAAGAGTCTAAATAATGAATATTTCATATTTAGTGTGCTAAACATGTCTAACTAATTAATAAAAAAAAAAAAAAGGCAATTACATTTTAGTTGTATTCCCGTAAATTTTTTAAAATGTTTACCTCCTATTTTAGTGTATTTCCTTTATCTTGAATAAATATCTGAATATTGATCAATGTAATATTTTATTATGTCATTGGATTTATTATTTAGTTATCCACTTTTTAAACCAAAAAAAATGCGTTCATCAATATTTTAAAACACATATTCTTGTGACAACTAGGTCTTAAAAGGTTTATATGTGTTGTTGTGACACTTATTGTAATTCCTATCACACAACACATTTTATTTTAAAAAGTAGATTTAGAAGTCTAATTTTAGGACAAAGTCTGGGTTATGGGTAACGTGGAGCAGTGATCAAATAGTGATAAATAAACTCTTTTGCGTTTAATTAAGGCTTAACATTAAAATAAGACTCTAAAATGTTTAGTAGAAGGAAGCACGAAATATCACCAATACAAAATGGGTGTGGAAAAATATACGTTATCGTAAAAAAGTGTAATTTGAAAGCGGATCATTTGCGTCGCATTTTAAAAGCCCAAAAATTAGCCCGGTTTCGGATAAACATCGTATGAAAAATGCCAAGAATTATAAACATCCATAAAACCACTGGTTCTGATGGTCCGTCACCCACTATTTACAAAATGTCAATCCAAATGTCAATCAATTTCAACTAGAATTTATTATTGATTCCACAAACCCGGATTGAGTCGCAAGTATGGAAGTTAACTGGTGTTCAACCATATCGAAAAAACACAATAAAATCAACTCCACAAAATATAGGCCAATTACTTTGATATATCTCTCTTTCAGTTCAATTCAAATTTTACAGTATAGCTGATCTTAATGTTTCTTCGATTCCAAAGTTTCTAGTAGGTCGTGAATTTTAAAACAATCTAGATTAAATTGAATACAAAGTCAGTACAACAAATGCTGGGTTTCCAAAGACTCTGCACTTTCTCCAACTTGTTTCTTCTATACATAAATGATTTGCAATTTGCTCACCTGTACAATAAATCCACTCCACGGTTTTGTTGCTGACAGCACATATCATGTCATCGCATATCGCATAAATTTTGATCTCTTGCAGTTATGCGTATTACGTAATTTTACCAACAAAGACTTAGACCACAGATAAATATATATTAGACTGGTCGTTAAACATTAAATTGTCTCAGACGCAAAAAGAACACGTGCCGCAAAATCATCGACTTTTTAATAAAATCGTAAATATCTCATGAAATATGGAGATTTAAAAAAAAATCATGTAAACATTTTTGAATGTAATTTTATTCAAAAATGGTGCTAGTCATTTTTACCTAATCTGTATATTTCTGATGATATTTTGAAAACGAAATTCTTCGTAACTCGTAAAAACAAATGAAAAGTTTGAAAAAGTACTAATTTTGTTTTTTCTTTTTACGATTATATTTTTATGTTTTTCATTCCATATTATTTATGCCTTATTATTTATATGAATTACAAAAAATTTACAAGTTTTTTTTCAAAATATCATCAGAAATATACGTTTTATGCCAAAAATGATCAGGATCTTCTTTTGTAGAGAATTCAATTTCCATCAAAAATGTTTACATAAATTTTTATTTAAATCTGCATATATCATGAGATATTTTAAAAAAATTAGGTTTTATTTTAAAAATTTTAATTTCATCAAAATGATTTTGCGGCACGTGTTCTTACTATTTTTTTAAAAAAATTCCCTCGAGTTTTTTCACCAAAACTAAATTTTTAGGGGGCGGCTGAGAAAAGTTAATTTTTAACGACCAGTTTAATATATATATAGATATGTCCTTGCGAACAAACTTTTGGGTTAATATGCGCTGGGGCCCTATTCCCGAACACAAAAAAATGTGAATTTTGACAATATTGTGAAGTTTGTATTGCATAACATTAAACGGTAACGATTTGCCGGAGAACGAATTTCAAATTATTGTCTAAATTTAATTTAAACGTGTTACGCAATACAAACTTCTCAATATTGTCCAAATTCACATATATGTGTTCAGGAATATCAGGGGCCAACTTATTTGGTGGTTTATTTGTGAGATTGACAATTTACTCGATTTTTGTTTTGATTTGTTTCTTTGTTAAACATTTAAAATAAAACTACCAAAACAATGTGTGTTTACATTAAAATTGAAAGGTGATTAGGATCACTATAGTTAAACATTTGTCTTGACAACAGGGTTGATTAGGTTGATTTAAAATATAAAGTGTTACATACAATAAAACGGAAGATGAATAAAGTAAATAACTATTTCCATTAAATAATGAAAAACTAGGTATAGTCTAGTAACTTTGTCGCCTAAGAGTATGGGGTAGTATGCGTCAAATCCGGTAGTTCTGATTTTTTACAGACTTGTTTATGATGTTGGCCTAATGAATAATCCAAGTTTGTGATCTCGAGCGCCGAACGCAACTTCGTCAAAAATCGAAAAAACCGCCACACACATATATTTTATTAATACAATTATTAGGACAGGGATGTAGAAAACTGTACAAAGGTATATTGCAAACAATTGCGAAGTTCGAAAAAAGTGATAAACTTTGAAAGGCTTAATCTCGGAAACAATTAGGTCTACAGAGACAATTCTCCTATCATATTGTAGCAAATTTAGTCTAGTTTAAAAACGTCCTAAGAAAGGTTAAAGAAAAAACTACTCCTTTAGGGTTATAATCGCCAAAATTTGAAAAACTAACGATTTTTCCGCGGTTTTTTCGATTTTTGACGAAGTTGCGTTCGGCGCTCGAGGTCACAAACTTGCATTATTCATTAGGCCAACATCATAAACAAGTCTGCAAAAAATCAGAACTACCGGATTTGACGCATACTGCTATGTATAAAGTTACTGGACTAGTAGGTATGTACTAAAGCCGTGCATTCACATAAAACAGAAACAGAAACAGAAACCGAATTTCATACAAATTTGACAGCAACAGGAATAGAAACCTAATTTAGAAACAGAAACAGAAACTGAAAATTCGTCTGTTTTGTCTGGACCAGAAACAATTAAAATTTAATTGTTTCTGGTCCAGAAACTGTCACGTGACCATATTATTTTAAATTTATGTAACGGGATTGTACATTATTTTAAGAAATAAATATTTAGTCAAAAATAATTTACGTTGAATTTAGCTCGATTTTTTTTGATGGATATTATTATGTGCGATAACGAAAAAAATAAATTTCTTCTTCACTATACATTACAAAATTGTGTTATTTTTTTATTTATATGAATAAAAAATAAAATACACAGTTTATTGAATTACAATATTTTTTTTATATTAATATAATTTTTTCAATTTTAATTGGGTTAAATATATATGGATTGGGTTAAATATATATATTTTAATTTTGACATATATAATATAATATGACAGCTGCCATCTTAAAATTCGGTTTCTGTTTCTGTTTTATTATTCACCACCGTCAACCAAATTAGAAACTGAAACAGAAACAGAAACTGAAAATTTTCAGTTTCTGTTTCTGTTTCTGTTTTATGTGAATGCACGGCTTAAGAGTTTTTCATTTCAATAATATTTTTAGATTAGAAGTGGATTAGAGTTATTACGGTTGTTTGCTTTTATTTCGGTTCGAAAAGACACAAGTTATTAAAATCATAAGAAATTTTTCAAAATCTTATCCCTTGATATTTCTCGACGTTTTCGGGTAAAAAATAAGCTAAAAATGTCTCTCTTCTGTAACTCGTTGGGATGATAAAAAATTTGGAGCCAACTGGATCATTTTCAAAAAAAATTTGTCTTAATGCGGAGAACAGAGAGACGATGGCCGAGGTATGTTTTTAAATTCTTTTAAATTGTTTTTATTTTTTATATTGTGGTTTTATTTGTTTATTTCATTTTTTTTGTCATATTTTTGTTTAAAAATCTTTTTTTTTTAATATTTATGCGATTTTTATGGAACTTGGTAATTTAAATGAAAACAATATACATTTATAACCAGATATAAAAAGGCTTATACCATTTTATTTAATCATATAGAACTTGTTTATATTCACTGTCTAATAAAGACTGTAAAAAGTTATATAATAAATACAATTTGTCAGAAAACATAATATGTGCGTTCGTTTCCACATAAAATGTGTCTCACTGTTCCTCAATTTTTCTGTTCGTTCTTCTATTTTTAGAAGAACACTGACAGTGTAACAAATTTTATAAAATTTGTTATCGAAATTGGTCGAACTATATTTAATTTTTACATACACATAATGTGCGGTTACCTCAAAATTCAGGAATCCCGCACTCTTGGGATTCACAAAATGCTAATTCCTAGATTGCAATCCCTAATATACACATATCTGCCATTGCGCTTTTTTTATGATCATTACAAATTCAAAATGTATTTAAAATTGTAAACGCCTCAATTTGGATCACATATCAGTGGATCACATATTCGTATGCCTGACAGAAGTATATTTTCCTCAATATTTGATCAATCAACGTGCCCGTTTTTACCTAATGATTTGAATGCATATTATTGTAAGCCAGCTAATAATAATTTGGCGTCAACTTCGACAACGGTTATGGATTTTGTAGATATAAATGATGATACTCCGCAATTGAATTTTGAAAATATTTCTCATGCTGAGTTGCATTCATCTATATACTCAATCAAATCTGAAGCGGTGGGCTTGGATTGTATTTCGCTTATATTTATTAAACTTATCTTACCCGAAATTTTAAATAGGATTCTATATATATTTAATAACTGCATTACGCGGTCATACTTTCCAAAAAAATTGGAAAATTACGAAAATAACTCCGTTGCCAAAAGTTAAAAAACCCACATCCTTTTCTATGTGTATCAATGTTTCTAAAGGAAGAGGAAAGGAGGAAACGCCAATTTCCAATTTTCTGATAATGCAAACAGATTCAAGATTTGTGTTTAATTATACATAGGCGATGCTTATTTGTATCGCATTAGTGCTAATTTTTAGAAACAAGTATTCTAAATAATTGCAAACCAAGAACATATTTCATGTAAATTAGAAATATTTATTGCATAGTGTTACATAGTGTGTTGGATTCCAATGCACATAATTTTGATATTTATTTCTATCATTATATCTTAATTTTTCATTTTTATGATAATTTTGTCCAGCGAAAAAAATCGATTAAATATAGCTGAGCGAATAAATTGAAATTAGAATAAAAAATTAAATTTAAATATTTGTCAACATTTGGTGCAAAGGTGCAAACCCTCAAGAAAATTTAGATATGTATAATATTATTATTTAATAAAACACTAATTAAAATTTTAAAGTTCAGGCTCTGAGATGTTTTAGAAGCCGTCAATGATCTTCTACTGATAAAATTTCAGGCCCCTGCGTGCATTAGATCTCGCTGGAAAGCGCACACAGGCAGACAGACAATTTATTTTATTATTATAGATGTTTAGCAAAGAAACAAACAAGTTGGTCAATCGTGTGTGAGTGAGAAATTTTAAAAACTAAACTAATTAATAGCTTGGCAGCACATTTTGTAAAAATAAGTAACTTTTGCTTACTTGGGGAACCGAGGTTTTGAAAGTTATTGTTTTCTAATCAAAAACAGTTTTATCTGTATGGGAATCGAAACAAAACCTCTGCATTCAAAACCAACAACTTAACCAGTCGGCCACCCAAAACCCAAAAAAAGAAGAACCGAAGGTCTTTTTCTAATTTTTGATATAATTTTTCAGGCAAGACATGTTTTCCAGTCAACAGTGAAATGTTCTCAGTGCAGACAATGACGTTAAGATTGAGTGACAAAGCTTACAACCTTTTGATTTTTAAGGATTCGGATTAGAGATGTTAAAATACTGTATTTTATTTTTTTTGTATAATACAGCGTATTATACATTGTATAATACAAAATAAAATACCGTATATTCTGTACAAAAGTGCAATAGCCGACATACAGTGTTAGTGGTGTAACAACAAAAAATTACTTCCATCACCATTTTCAATCACAACTAATTCATTTCCTTCTAAATAACTGCCCCGGCATTTGGATTTCTTATCGTTATCTTTATTTATATTTTTTAAACCAATGCTAATAAGATCTATTTATTCATGTGATTCTGTTTGGTTTCAATATTAATCACTTTCATTCGCGCCGAGATATTGTATTTATGTTTTTATTTAAATTGAAGACTTATCATTTCCCATTGGTAAACTGTTGAAGATTTAAATTATGATTTTTCACATAAACAAGATTACGCCTCTTTGACTTGTAAGACAAATACTTCTTGCAGTATGAGTTAGACTGCAGATTGAAAAAGATTTTTCTGTTACAGTGGAATATGCGGAACGATGCAACATTCCGAAGAGCCACAAACTCTTTGCCACTAAGTTAAACAATCAATATAGCTGCCATCGGTTTCAAAATGTGAGTTTTAGTTAATCAATTTGAATGTATAGAAAGAGGACTACTCAAAGATGTAAAATTGAATGACAGTCCATAGCTCATAATGAGTGGAACGGAATGAGTTCATGGCTCATAATTTTGATTTGCTGCATAAAAAAAATTTCCTATAACGGTGAACAGTAATGATGCAGCATTCGATGTTTGAAATTTATGTTCTGTTGATATTACAACAATTATGTTGCCATAGAAATTTGCGAATCACTAAGAATGCTTTTCTAACTGTTAGTAACAAGGGGCAATAACTCATTAATTTCTTCTGTGTCGTTCATATATTCAAGAACCAGTAGTATATATTTTTTCAGTTATAAATTCTTCAAGTAATCCACGCGAAATCTCAATAAAATTGCAGATTACTGATTCGCGCGCCACCACAATAGAAAAAAATTTTATAATAAAATACCTTGTATTTTACTACGTTTTGGACAATACGGTATTTTACGTATAATACCGCGTATTATACAATAGTATTAAACACTTTTACATCACTAATTCGGATTTTCAGAAAGTAAAAAATATCTTTCTACATTGTACCTAATATGAAATATGAATAGTTCCCTCAGAACGATTTCACATTTTCTCTGTCCAAGTATTCCGTTATAGAACTGTGTCTTTCCATTACGTTTACTGTGAGAAAATTTAAAATTTAAAGCTCTTGTCTGGCTTTTCCAACAGGTTTGGCTCTTAATATGTCCACTTCTATTATGGCCAAGTAGCATGGTATTGCAGGATATTAATAGAATTTCAATAAAGATTTGTTCTTATTTAGTGCCATATGTGCTATGTGTTAACTTTTAATATATTCTACTGCTATGCCTGTTCAACTTCTTCAGAAAAAAAAATACTAAATTCACCTACATATTGCATTTAAAACTCAACATTGTGAACATGTAACAAAGTAAACGTTCTATAGCAAACGTTCTACTTCAATAAACATTTATTACAACTTGAGGATTTTGTGAGCAATTAAACTCAAGTAACTATGGAATTAATTTGAATTTTTTCAATTCAAAGGTATGGTTGGAAATATCTCAGAAAAAAAACTATAAACTTTGATGTAAAATTACAACATCATTGACAAGTTATTATCCGATTCGCATCCGCAAAACAATTGTTAATTTAAGAAATTATTAAAAAGCAATTACCTTTTTTTGATTGCTTCTAATTCTGTTCCATCAACTGTTATATCCAATAAATTTTTTTCATTAATTTCAGTTATTGCTGTTGATTTTTCATTTGTATACCTCGAAATTGTGACTCGAAATTTGTGATTTGTTGAGAAAAAAACACTTATCTCTGGTGGTACATTTTCAGCCATATTATAAGTATTATCATTACCAACTGGAATATTATGAATATTATGAAGTTTGCATAACTGGTTTAAAATTGGTGGAGGTCCCTCAATAACGTCAATTAAATACACTTCAAAACCGAACCGTTGAATTTTACTTAAAGGTATATTGGGTTGGTAGACTGTTGTTTCAGAATTACAACCAATGTTTGTTAGTTTTAAATTTAATCGTTCACGCAATATATTCATTAAATTTGATGCATCATCGTTTGTTTCACACATAAATGCTGTTAAATCTTGAACATTCACTGCATTTTCAAAATACTTAGCATATTTTGGATGTTTTAAGTTACATACTACGAGAGGTGGTTCATAAACTCTACCACTAAAACTCCCATGATTATCACGTAACCACATTATTCCTCTGAAAGTGTCAGGAAATTTTCTCGAAACCAACTATATACAAAAAATATTATTTATAGATTTGAATAAATGAATTATATAAACTAAACAAAACCAATTGAAATACAATTAACCTTTAATTTAAGTTCTGGAATATTTTCAAGCTGTTCAATTCTTCGTCGTATGGCTACAATTTCAGGCTGAAATTGAGATTCAATTGCAGAGTTTAGACGATCTCTCTTAACCGTTAATGCGTTTTTTAAATTTAGTAAATTATCACATTGTTCTTTTTTTTCTTTGATTTCGTCTTTTATTTCTGTAATATTAATTAAAATTATGTTTCAGTTGATGAATTTAATAAAAGTTAATTAATAAGATAATTTAGTTATTTGGATTTTCTAATTTGTTTATTGCATTATATCAAAATTATAGTTACATAAAACATTTAATTTTTGATATTTCATTTCATCAAGTAGAATTGGTAATCACATCCAAAAATAAATGTGATTGTAAGAACTCGAAAAAATTTATATACTTACTATCGACATCTCCAATATTCTGCTCATTAATTGCCAAATCTTTCTGAAATACAATCAACACTTTTTCAGCAACTTTTAACTCGTTTTCATATTCGGCTGCAGATTGTATTACATTTTGTAATTTCGATTTACTTTTGTTTATTTTATCTTCCATTTGCTCAAAACTAACTTCGATATTTTTCATTTCATCCCAATATTTAGAACCTGCTTTCGTTTCATTATTGATAATTGCTTCGTACGATTTTCTAGTTTCTAAACTTGCTTCTTTTTGAGCTCGAAGTGGTTCCATTTCTTTATTGTGTTTTGTTAACATTGTATTCGCTTTCTTTAAATCATTTTTCAATGAATTACATTCCTCGTACAGTGCCTCAAACTCCATCCAGGCTTTCTTCATATGGCAAACGCTTAACGACTTTACTAAAGTATTACGAGCTTCCATACTATCAATTTGTGTTTTAATTGCTTCGTTTCGTCTTTCTAACTCACTTAATTCACTAGTAACATCACCCAAATCCATACCAAATTTATTTAAACGGTTTTTCATTTCAATTAGTTGAACAAATTGTTCTGACGTTGCTGGTGGACAAACAGACTTCTGGGTATTTAATAAAATTTCTTGCGGATTCATTTTAGCAAAATCTTGAACACGATCCTGTGGTAAAAACTGGCATAAATTATCTATTTGAATGTTAAACTGTTTGACTTTGTTGATATACTCCTTTTGTGTGATAGAAAGATTGTTCACTAACCATTGCATTTGCTTTGTGTTATCAAATGAACGATAGAATATCATGAGCTGTTCATGATTGCCAGTGTAGATTTCTATGGTTATTTCTGCTTTTGTTTTTCCATTTTTAATATAATCACAAAGCTAAAATAAAATTATATGGTATTCAATCGGTTATTTATTAGAGAATTGTAGACCTCATTGGCAAGAAGTGACAAAGAGAAATATTGGAGGGGAATGCAATCCAGTGGCTAACTATATTTTTAGGAAATTTTGATAGAAGGATAAATTCGCATGATGAGGAAATAATTACTTTTGAGCGATGTTGTACTAGGCGGTGTGGGGCTCCCGTGGAACTTCAATAACATTAAATCCTGTTGATCGATTTTGATAAAATTGGTACATAAACTCTTAATCCAAGTTGCAATAGTTCTGCTTCCCAGCTTTCGGTTTTTTGTTCCACAACAAAATTAATCATTGTGGATAATGGAGGTTTCGTTCATGAAGGAAGCTTAATAAAACTTTTGCAAAAGATGGGCATTTGAACAGATTAGTTTTCCGGTGATATATCAAAGTGATTACGTTTCTTCTGCACTCTAGTTTATTTAAAACTTCTATAACTTCGTGTTTATGAAAAGCAAACCAAACAAAACAAACTGTTAATCTGCTCGCACACTACAACCTACGTTCAAGCCAAGATTTTAAAAAATTCTCATAAATGATTTGAATCTGTACGAAAAAGAACTGTTTAGCTCTTAGTCGTTATTGAACAAAGTGGTACGGAGTACCATCGAACAGTTGTTTCACTCGATAGTAACTGTTTTATGTGCGTTGGAAAGGTAATTGACTGGCCTATCGAATAGACTGTAAAAACACTTTAAAATTTCTGTTTACACTTTAAAATGCTAAGAACTAAATTTTTTAAAGATAACGCTAATACCGTTGGCAAACCCTTTAGCTACAAGCCTGATTGCTTTCATACATAGAAATCGTGAAGACCTTATATTTTTGTTCTATTTAAACTGTAGTCTTTAAAATCATATACTAATTCATATTTGAAGGTTCATTGTTTTGTATATGGCGTCTTATAATCAAGGTTGTAACTAAATACCGCATTGTGTAGGGTCAAGCATTTTTTGATTTTTGTTTCACAATATGAAGTTCCAGGCTCCAGCCATACCCATGCTAAAATTTAAAGATAGCATTATTTTGGATAAAGATATTTTTAAGGATATGCATCTCACGTAACAAGTTTTAGTTTTAAATGAAATTCATGATCTGGACGACCGACGCAGAACAGAACCCAATCATGTTTTTAGCCTTATTACAGTCGAATACTACAGTATGTTTTAGTACAGTGGAAAACAAGTATTATTATAGGTAAAATAAAAATTCATGTTTTTAAAAAAGCTTTAACGGATTTAGTTTGAAAACAGGGTGTCTAGTACAAAATGATTATTCAAATATTCTGTAGCATGCTTAAAACTATTTAAACTAAACTATATCGTAAAACATGTTTTGACATGCAAAAACTTCAAACAAAGAGCATATATTCGAATCCAAAATCTAGATAAGCGATTTTTGAGATTTAATTAATTAAATTGTGATCTATAACCAAAACGAACAAAATCAATAGAAAACAATTAATATAATTTCAAACTTACGTCAGATGACCGAGATAACAATTTACAATTGCCTCCCAGTCCGATCAAAATAGCAGCAACCATGGTAGATTTACCAGTACCATTTGGCCCAATGATAATATTCAAATTCAAGCCAGGTTTCATTTTCATAAAATCACATGTTCTGAAATATAATATCTAATTAAAGTTTAAGTTATAAAATTATGAAAATAATTTAAACTTACACAAAATCTTTTACAGTTACCGATTTAATTTTCCCTCTCAGGCTAGAAATATTATTATTCGTTTCAACAATCGACATTTTAATACGTTCGAGCAATTATTTGGATTGGATATTACTATCATTTAGTGATTTGCTTATACTAATCAAGACACATTTAGCACCAAAAATACTTTCAATATTTATTCTTAATTTCAGACCGTTGTTTAAAAATTATGTTTCAAAAACGCTAGATTTTGTGGACTGTCATTTAAATATGTGCTGAAAACCTAGGCACGTTTGTCGATATAGTTTAAATTAAAAAGTGCTGACTCAAAATCTCCTATATATTCATAGCCCTATTGATTGACGACATAAGGTGCTTTCCGATCGAGTGAATTGCTGAATGATTCACTTAAGCCGGGCATTCACATACAACGGAAACAGAAACCGAAACTGAAAATTTTCCGTTTCTGTTTCTAATTTGGTTGACGGTGGTGAATAATAAAACAGAAACGGAAACCGAATTTTGTTTGAGTTTGTGAATTTGTTATCCATTATGAATAATAAAATTGAAGAATAACAAAAACAAATAATTTTTATTTATTAAACCTATTTATTAAATTCAAAATTCACAGCTTTTGTTACCACAATTCAATATAATAATTAATATTATGTGACAGTTTCTGGTCATGTGACAGTTTCGGTACTGAAACAATTCAATTTTAATTGTTTCCGTTTCAGACAAAACAGACGAATTTTACGTTTCTGTTACGTTTCTAAATTCGGTTTCTGTTTCCGTTGCTGTCAAATTTGTATGAAATTCGGTTTCTGTTTCTGTTTCCGTTGTATGTGAATGCCCGGCTTTAAACTGAATTGTATTCCGGATATTGTATGTTCCAATGGTATAATATTTAGTTTCCACTGAACGCAAACTGAGCTACTACAGAACGAATTGAATAAAGTGAAGGAAAAAATAGGTTCATCAGTTCAACATAAGGCGCTCTCCAATCGAGTGAATTACTGAATGATTCACTTAAACTGAATTGGTCTAATATTCAGTAAAGCCGGGCATTCACATACAACGGAAACAGAAACAGAAACCGAATTTCATACAAATTTGACAGCAACGGAAACAGAAACCGAATTTAGAAACGTAACAGAAACGTAAAATTCGTCTGTTTTGTCTGAAACGGAAACAATTAAAATTGAATTGTTTCAGTACCGAAACTGTCACATGACCAGAAACTGTCACATAATATTAATTATTATATTGAATTGTGGTAACAAAAGCTGTGAATTTTGAATTTAATAAATAGGTTTAATAAATAAAAATTATTTGTTTTTGTTATTCTTCAATTTTATTATTCATAATGGATAACAAATTCACAAACTCAAACAAAATTCGGTTTCCGTTTCTGTTTTATTATTCACCACCGTCAACCAAATTAGAAACAGAAACGGAAAATTTTCAGTTTCGGTTTCTGTTTCCGTTGTATGTGAATGCCCGGCTTAAATCATCAAAATAGAGCCAAAACAACAAAAAGAAATTTTTTGACATTTAAAAAATACATTTTTTTTTTTATTAATTAGTTAGACATGTTTAGCACACTAAATATGAAATATTCATTATTTAGACTCTTTGAATATCCGAAGATACCATGTCAACTATACATAACCTTAAATCGAAAATTTAGACACAAACAAATATGTTCCGATTTATTTTTTTTATTATTTTTAACGTTTGACCACAAACCGTAAATAAAAAATATAGGCGCTTTCCAATCGTGTGAATTACTGAATGATTCACTTAAACTGAATTGTATTCCGGAATTTGTATGTTCCAATGTTAATATTCAGTTTCCACTGAACGTAAACTGAGCTACTACAGAACTGAATTGAATTGAATAAAGTGAAGGAAAAAATAGGTTCATCAGTTCAACATATTCATATTTTTTTATTTACGGTTTGTGGTCAAACGTTAAAAATAATAAAAAAATAAATCGGAACATATTTGTTTGTGTCTAAATTTTCGATTTTGGTTATTGTTGTGGTCGAGGTGAATAATAAAAAACATAATCAAATTTAACGTTTCGTTTTATTTTAACAAAGATTTATAAATCACTTAATATCTCTTACGCTTCCTTTGCTAACATAATATATGTGTTTTCTTTTTTTAAATAATCAACTATTCTATTTTTTTTGTTTATCAACACAAAACCCCTTAGTTTGAGATTTTAAGCTCACCTATTTTGAATTTACTAATACAACGAGTTCAAAAGGTTTTCTTTGAATGTACGAGTTCAACTCTTCACTATTAAATTTATAAATATAACTATTTTAAATTTTTTGGCACAACTCTTATACTTCAATTTTTAAAACTCCACTTTTAGTTTTCAAGCACAATTCTATTTTACTTTTCTTACAGATTTTAATTATATATGAAACTCTCTTTTTTAAAATTCCCAAAACACAACTCACTTGATTCTTTTTTCAAAACTCTTTATTTAATTTGACTAATATTTTTATTGATATTCCAAGCACTACCCGTTCGGCAAAAAGCTGTCATAATGAGCTCTTAAAGGTAACCGTTTTTAGATCTGACATCCAAAATATTTATCAAAAAGATAACATAAGGATGTCAAAAAACCCTCTAATGCGCCACTTGCTGACATCGTTTAGATCTCTTTGAAAAGATATCAGTTAGATAACATTTTTTTGAGTTCTAAATGATAGCATTTTAGAGAGATCAGAAAGTTATTAGATTTTTTAGTTCAATTAAGGGTTAGTTCGTTAGGTTATTTTAAATAACTAAAATCATTATTAACACACTACTTCACTTTATTTATTATTTTACTATAAATAATTCACTGTACAATAAATTTAAATAAAATAATAACATATAAAAGAAATTTCACACAGCTTTTCAAATTTCAATATGTACTGTTGATCCCTGGTACTATAGATTTTTCTTCATAACTATATGAGCTTTAGAACTGGTTGATAGAATTGCATTTATATTAATAATATATGCCTGATGTTTATTGGCATGGTTTGATGTATAGAGGAATATCTGAAAAATGATAATGGTAATAAAAATATTTCATCCAGTTACTAGTTTCCACAACACTTTATAAATTGAATTCTCAGATTTTTCGCAGGATCATGTAGTACAATATATTATGATATGATATATTACGATATATATATTACTACATAGTAATATATATCATCAAACCATTATTTATTTTATATATTCAATAATTTTATTTTATTTATTATTTATTTTATATTTAATCACTACAGCTATTTACTAGCATTTTTTTTATATAAAAATTAAATTAAAAACAATATTACAGCTGCCCATGTTCACCATGAAAGTTTGTTCAAATCAACCAATACCGATTTTAGGTTATGCTAGAATGTTGACAATATGGTATCATATTTATGTCTTAAAACACCGACAGTATAGTTATCATATAGGTATCTTTTTGGTCTCAATAAAGTGATCTCTTCAAACAGTTGTCAAAAAGATAACAATTTTATGAGTTCTAAAAGACACCATTTTTTAGATAGCATTAAGGTATCTTTCCGATGTTCATGCCGAGCGGGTACTCTCAAAATTCAACTCAACTTAATATTAAAATTTACTTTAATTTATATTAGAAAAATTGTTATAAGAAATGTTATTTGTTTAACAATATTTAACAAATAATTCATTTTGACTTAACAATTTTCCTTTAATTTTATAAAATAAACAAAAATGAAACAAAACAAAAATTTAACTTCTTGCATTTTGTAATATGAAAATAAATAATTATTTACAAGAAGTGTTGAACTTGAGGAAGTCGCTAATGGTTTCCTATATTTGTTTTCTTTAATATTTATTATTTATAAGAAGTGTTGAACTTGAGGAAGTCGCTAATCATTTGCTATATTTGTTTTCTTAATTAATTTAATGTTTAAGTGAATACGATAGAGGGGTTGATAAGTTGGTTTCCAACATCTGACCACCCAACAAAAAAGAAAAATGTTTATTTTGTTAAAACTAAAGATTTTTCGGTAAACAATAATTTAAATATTGAATTGAAGAATAAAACCGAACTTGAACTTGAGAAAAAAAAATAACATTTTACGTGGAGCATTTAACATTTAATATTGTTATTATTTGATATCGTTTGCATTTTTTAACTAATAATAAAATTGATAAATATTATTGACCTGAACTAGTGTTCCAATAAAATATGTTTTTAGATTGCTATCGTACCTAAACTGTATAATACTATAAATAACATAATTTCGCCTGAATGATACTTAAATTAACTCAATGTTATATGTTAATGCAAAAACTTAAATATATATTTAACCAGACCTATCCTAATAATATAAAATATTTTTTTTCTTTACTGCACATAAACATTGTGACATTGAAAGAAAAAAAAATTGAAATAATGCAATTGACCTTTTTACTTAAACGTCAAAATGAAATGCCAAAAATAATTAGAAATATTCGGGTGCCAAAGTGAATTTGTGTTAATACAAAATCTTCAGTTTTTGTATGAAAAGTGTTAAAAAATAATTTAAAAATTTAACTACGAACTGTTAATAACATTTATACAAGTAGTAATGTATAAAGTGGTTAAAGATATTCCATATATTTGTGTTAAAACAATGTTTTTGGTTGCCCGTAGTGATGTTTAGTTAGTACAAAAACTTCAGTTTTGTGTATGAAAAGAGTCAAAAAACAATTTAAACTAGTTAAAGAATAAACTAAAATACAAGTTAATAAACATATTGATACACGGGAAATGTTTAAATTGGTTAAATATATTCAATAAATTGTATTAAAGTCAACATTTTTTGTTTATAGTACACCTTTTTTCCCGAAAAAAACTTGACATATGTGATCAGCTGATTTGTATTTCGAAAACCTTAAATAATTGTTATTTCTTGCAAACCAATACCGTTTTGCGTTGTCTTTAAGTTGTTTTTATTATATTTGCATTATTATTGGTTTTGAAGTAAATTTTAATACATAATTACTGATTTCTAATTATCATTAGACAGCTTATAACGACGTAACGACAGATTACATACAGAAATGTGACGACGTAACGACAGATTACATACAGTAATATAACATTAATTTTAACAGAAATTTATTGAATATATTTCACAAATTTAAACACACCACTTGTATTTATATTATTATTGATTTGTAGTTTAGTTTATTATTTAACTATTTTAAATCGTTTTTGGGCATTTTTCATAAATAAAACTGAAGATTTTCCAGTAACTAAACAACACTGCGGGCAACCAAAAACATTGATTTAACTTAAATTTATGTGATATTTTTAACCAGTTTATACTTACTACTTGTTTAAATGTAATTAACAATTCCTAGATAAATTTTGAGTTTATTTTTTAACACTTTTCATACAAAAACTGACGATTTTGTATTAACAAAAATTCACTTTTGGCACCCGGCTTTGAAATCAACTATTTTATCTGTCAAAATATTTTAAGGAAAATACTCAATTTATGCTTATAATAAATTTTTGACAGTGAGCTTAAAAAATTGTATTTAAATTATTTTGCTTTTCTTTTTTTTCTTTTCTTTTTTTTTGTTGTAATTATTATTACTTTGAGTTTGTGTTTATTATTTTTGTGTTAATGTACGAATAAATAAAATTCGAGACATTGGATTCCCTAGCTTATATATTATGGGAATTTTTGAAATTTAATATGTTTTATTATCATAATTATGCAAAGAAAATTTTCATTGAGAAAAGAAAAAATTAGAAATATGAGTTACTATTTACAATAATTTTGCCTTAATGAAATTATGTTTTTGTTGTTATTACTTTTTTTTTTACCCACTAGATTTTTTGTTACTATTGTAACAGGTCTTTAGTTTGTTATCATTCATAAGAGTGCATTAGAGGAAGCGAGATAGACATTATCTCTTATAGCGCCATCGCATAATATGAAAAAGATCAAAACTAATTTCAAGAATATATGGTTTGAACCAATGTTTTTTACGACTTTATAATATATGTCGGCCATTTCATTTAAATCATGTTAAAGTTTATGTTTGATATTGAATAAGCCAAATTTATTTTAAAAATAAATAAGGAAAATATACAATAGTTGTAAGTATCATTCTATAAAAGTAAGTATTCAAATCAATTAAATGTTGATATGTTTTAAATTAAGAAAATTATATATGTAATTCTTTTATTTTAATTTAATGCCATTTTAGTTTTTCAGATTATATTATTTGATAAAATATTGAATTGTTTAATATTATTAATTGTTGCGTTATTGTTTTAATTAGTTCTTTAAGAAATAATATATATTTATATTTATTAATTTATTTACAGTCAATAAAAACTTAAAATTATAAAAATGTATTTTATTTACAAAAATCAATATTTATATAACAATGTTGCTTTGTGGTTTAGGTTAACCAAGACAAACTAAAGACATGTCTGACCAGACAACCTAAAGACATGTCTTACCAGACAAACCCTAGACTTGTTACACAAGACGAGGTGGGACATTTTGTTCGAGCGGTCTTGGGTTTGTCTTGGTCTTGTTACTATAACGCGTTAATAGTAAGTTACTAGTAAATCTGGTATAACACTTTTACTGGGTTATTTCATCTAAAGGTATAAAAAACTGGTTTAAATTATTTACATATTTATTACTGGTTATTTCTAATGTTAGCTGTCATGACTCCAGAAATATTTTGAAAATTGATAATTATTTTTCTAAGCGGACGCACAGTCACTATAAAAACAATACATTGGTATCAATTAGTGCGATTAAAGTAATATATTATGATTTAGGAGCCTTACTCTCAGATAGGTTAAAATGGGAATTTTGGCATAACACAATTTCTAATGTTTTCACAAATACTTTTCATAAATACAATCACTTAGAAACGGATCGATTATTGACGAATCTTAAGAAAAATGAAATAAGTACTGACTCAAAAGCAGACAAGTATCACAATGAAACTCTTAAAATTTTCAAATTTTTATTCATATAATATTCCATTAAAATAAGCGGAATTTCGTAATTTAAGAATCTAATTATATCAATTATTTATTAAGTCAAACAAAAAGTACAAGCAAAATAATTTTAACTCAAAACAAAAAAAGCGTGCAAGCAAAACGCAACAAAAATACAAAATAAATATAAATAACAAATTCTACATAAATCATAAACAAATTTACATATATTAAAACAAAACAAAAGATAATAAGGTTTGATCATTAACCATCTTTATAATTTAATTGAAACCAAATATACCCAGTAAAAGTGTTATACCAGATTTACTAGTAACTTACTATTAACGCGTTATAGTAACAAGACCAAGACAAACCCAAGACCGCTCGAACAAAATGTCCCACCTCGTCTTGTGTAACAAGTCTAGGGTTTGTCTGGTAAGACATGTCCTTAGGTTGTCTGGTCAGACATGTCTTTAGTTTGTCTTGGTTAACCTAAACCACAAAGCAACATTGTTATATAAATATTGATTTTTGTAAATAAAATACATTTTTATAATTTTAAGTTTTTATTGACTGTAAATAAATTAATAAATATAAATATATATTATTTCTTAAAGAACTAATTAAAACAATAACACAACAATTAATAATATTAAACAATTCAATATTTTATCAAATAATATAATCTGAAAAACTAAAATGGCATTAAATTAAAATAAAAGAATTACATATATAATTTTCTTAATTTAAAACATATCAACATTTAATTGATTTGAATACTTACTTTTATAGAATGATACTTACAACTATTGTATATTTTCCTTATTTATTTTTAAAATAAATTTGGCTTATTCAATATCAAACATAAACTTTAACATGATTTAAATGAAATGGCCGACATATATTATAAAGTCGTAAAAAACATTGGTTCAAACCATATATTCTTGAAATTAGTTTTGATCTTTTTCATATTATGCGATGGCGCTATAAGAGATATATGTCTATCTCGCTTCCTCTAATGCACTCTTATGAATGATAACAAACTAAAGACCTGTTACAATAGTAACAAAAAATCTAGTGGGAACGCGATTATAAGTTGAAGAGTGGTTGTATATAAATTTAAAGAAATGTATTGGAGGAAAATTATCTAAACGGGTAGGTATACCTATTGTTTGATCGTTAGATTTATTCTTCGTTGTTTGCAAGAATTTCTCACTATTCAATTTACGGTCAATATTCGATTTGATGTTGGGACTGTTAGGTTTGATAGTTTTAGTTTTAGCAGTGCATTTTCCCTGTTTTCTCCGACTGCGCTTCGTACTAGTTTGATGTAATTCTTTCTTCCATATATTAATTTTGTTTCTGGAAATTTGGCGGTGATTTTGTGGTAATTTTGTGTTTATTTTTAAATTAATTTGTTTTTTAAGTGGAATGATAGTATTTGAAAATCTGTTAGAAAACCTTTTAGAGGATGGTGCACTTTTCCTATTGTTTTGAACATTTTTAATTTTGTCGTTTAAAATAAAATTTGAATTCAAATTTCTATGTGGTTTAGTAAATGATATTTTTTTTTGTTTTGATCGGTCATTTGATATAACTGAATACGTTCTATTTGGTAAAATACTTTGTCTTGTTGCTTTGTGACTTTTTTCGTTTAATGAAATTTTATTTTTAAGAGAAATTTTTGCTGATGTGTTAATTAAATTAAAATGTTCACTTTCAATATTTATCGTAAGAATTTCAGCATATGATGGTTTTTCTAGTTGAGTGTTTCTTTTTACTGTAGATTTATTTTGAGTTTTTAAAACGTTTTCAATATTAAGTTTTGCCAGATTATGTTGTTCTATATAGTGGAGTGAATCGGGAGTTGTCGATGTTGTGTTGGTGTATGGTTTGAGTTGGCTTTGCTTAGTCATGTTTACGTTAGAAATAATTTGATTAAGATTTTCTATTAATATATTTTTGCCATGTGAATTTTCTTCGTAAGATTTTATTTTAAGTTTGGTTTCGGTCAGCTCCTGTCTAGTTAGCTGTAACACGTTATTTAAAGTCGCATATGCTGCTTTAAGGTCCGTAAGTTGTGTTTCTACCTCTTTATTGAATGTTAGCAGTTCTCTATTTTCAATTTCTTTTTTCTTAATTTCTAGATTTGCCGTAACTAAATTGTCCGCTAGTTCCTTGGACGAGTGTTTTAATTGATCATTAGAAATGACCAAAATACTAATCTCGTTTTTGTTTTTATCGCTGTCTAAGTCTATTTTTTGCTGTAGTTGTCTTACTTGATTTTGTAGGTGTTCCGTTCTCTGTTTTAGCACTTTATTTTCATCTCTGTGTTTCTCTATCTCTAATTGAAATGTTGCCCTTTGGATTGAGACATAATCGGCATCTTTCTCTAGAAATTTGGTGTGGTCGTCAACCCGTAACGCGAATTCTCTAATAAGCGATTCTGCTTCCACACGAAGTATAAACTTTTCGCGAGTCAATTTATTTAAAATTTCGTTATAAATTTCTGCGAGTTCCATTTTAATAATTTATTTTTTTTTAAAACTTAATTCTTATTTAATAAAATTATATTTTAAAGAGAATGTCTATCTTAGGAAAATTTCTAATATCAACTTAACTTAGAACTAATGATATAATTTTTCAATGTGACTCACTCTTTTTCCGGTTGTAGATGAATTTTTTATGGTTGAAATAAACTCGATGTTGCTGGAGCTGGAACTGAGCTGTTGCTGTTGACGTTGTTTGTTGAAGCTGGTGTAGCTTTTGTTGTTTGGTTGTTGCTGATGTTGGTGTTGATGATGTTGTTGTAGTTGCTGCTGCTGTTGATGTTGATGATGTTGTGGTTGTTGCTGCTGTTGATGTTGATGATGTTGTATTTTTTCTTTCGGCCGTAGGGCTTCTTAACATACTATTTAGTTAAAATTTTTATGATTTATGTGTGATTCACTGTTATTGTTCTTTGAATTATTTTACCGATTTTATTGTATACTGTTTTAAAAATTTTTTGTTTACACTTTTTTTTTGTATTTGATTTTTTTTTTAAATAGTTTTTTGATTTAAAATCAAGTGATTTAGTCCTGTTTGCGTAGGACAATCAACTGCGCCAGATTATGTTGTGGTCGAGGTGAATAATAAAAAACATAATCAAATTTAACGTTTCGTTTTATTTTAACAAAGATTTATAAATCACTTAATATCTCTTACGCTTACTTTGCTAACATAATATATGTGTTTTCTTTTTTTAAATAATCAACTATTCTATTTTTTTTGTTTATCAACACAAAACCCCTTAGTTTGAGATTTTAAGCTCACCTATTTTGAATTTACTAATACAACGAGTTCAAAAGGTTTTCTTTGAATGTACGAGTTCAACTAATGTCTTCACTATTAAATTTATAAATATAACTATTTTAAATTTTTTGGCACAACTCTTATATTTCAATTTTTAAAACTCCACTTTTAGTTTTCAAGCACAATTCTATTTTACTTTTCTTACAGATTTTAATTATATATGAAACTCTCTTTTTTAAAATTCCCAAAACACAACTTACTTGATTCTTTTTTCAAAACTCTTTATTTAATTTGACTAATATTTTTATTGATATTCCAAGCACTACTCTCAAAATTCAACTCAACTTAATATTAAAATTTACTTTAATTTATATTAGAAAAATTGTTATAAGAAATGTTATTTGTTTAACAATATTTAACAAATAATTCATTTTGACTTAACAATTTTCCTTTAATTTTATAAAATAAACAAAAATGAAACAAAACAAAAATTTAACTTCTTGCATTTTGTAATATGAAAATAAATAATTATTTACAAGAAGTGTTGAACTTGAGGAAGTCGCTAATCGTTTCCTATATTTGTTTTCTTTAATATTTATTATTTATAAGAAGTGTTGAACTTGAGGAAGTCGCTAATCGTTTCCTATATTTGTTTTCTTAATTAATTTAATGTTTAAGTGAATACGATAGAGGGGTTGATAAGTTGGTTTTCAACATTATGTATTTTTTAAATGTCAAAAAATTGCTGTTTTTTGTTGTTTTGGCTCTATTTTTGATGATTTACTGAATATTAGACCAATTCAGTTTAAGTGAATCATTCAGTAATTCACTCGATTGGAAAGCGCCTAATGAATATGTTAAACTGATGAACCTATTTTTTCCTTCACTTTATTCAATTCAGTTCTGTAGTAGCTCAGTTTACGTTCAGTGGAAACTGAATATTAGGCCCGCTATACACTTGAGCTAAACTATGCGAACTATGTTTTTAAGAAAATAATGTTTTAACGCGGATAATATTTTTTAAACAAAATGTAATGAATGTATAATGTTTCCTTTTTTATTTTCTTTTTTCAAATTATTTGTTTCCATAATGTTTTTTTTATAATTACGTTGTATACAAAAAACATAGTTCGCATAGTTCACATAGTTTAGCTCAAGTGTATAGCGGGCCTTACAATTGGAATCAAAACCCCCGATATATCATAGCCCTACAGTCTACACATTCAAGCCATTTGCGATAAACAATGAACATTGCCATATGCAAAAAATTGGATTAGTGCTTTTGATTAAATATTTTTGAATTTTTTTTATATGGAGTTTTATTTTTCCAGATTGCGTTATGAGCGTTATGGCGATTTTTTGAATTTTTTTTATATTGAGTTTTAATTTCAAAATGGCGCTACAAGTTCACGATTTTTACTGTGCTAAAAAATGCTTTTATATCGGGGGCTTTGTTGGAATACAACTACAAATTCCAGAATACCATTCAGTTTAAGTGAATCATTCAGTAATTCCCCTTTAAGCAAAATGTTACGTAAACGTAACATAAACGAAGAACATATTTTATATAACTCCTCGCTAACGTATCGCTTTTGCGAAACAAAAAAGTTACGTCTGCGATTCATCTGTCCTGTGATAATTAAAATTGTTGCGAATCATAAATTCTTCACTTAAGTGGGCCGTTTACGAACCGTAATTTGTGTTACGTTTGTATAACACTTTAGTGTAACTTATAGGTAACATTTTTAATCAATGGTAATAATTTTTTTTTATAACCAATAAAAACGTATTTTTGTTTTTCATATATTTCATTTAATCATAATTATAGCTATTTATGTACCTAGGGCGTTATGTAGGTTATTGCGCCCGGAAAGCAACGTAATCTAGCCCGAGGGCGTCTGGCCCGAGGGATGCATGTCGCTTGATGGGCGTAATACCCCGTAACGCCAGTGGTGCATACAAGATTTTATGCTTCACTTAATAAGCTAAAAACTAAGAAAGAATTTAATTTGTTAGTCTATATTGATATGCAAAAAAATACAAATGTATCATAGTATGCCAAGAAAATAACTATTTTGAAGTTTAAAATAAATATTTGTTGTTTGTACGTTGCTATGTAAACAAATTCTCCTAAATTTTGTAGCGTATGACAAAAACATCGTATGACGCTTAAAATAATTTGATAGTTTTGGAAAACTATATAAACATTTAATAACTAAAATGTTGCTAAATATTTTTAAACAAATGTAAAAATCTTTTACTAGCTTAAATTGAATAAAAATTATTTACATTTTGTAGACAAAACTACAGTTAAAATAATTTTATTTAGTTTTTTAGCGTCTTAATAGCGGGCGTTATGAATTCATAATGTCCTCTAATAACGCCCCGGTTTTTATGAATGTGTTTATATATCGCGTATCCAAGATATTACAACAACTTTATATCATTGTGAAGCATAAATTCAATTAAAATATTTCACATTTCACAAGGCTAAATAAAATATCACAAGTTAAATTAAATATTAAAAATATAAATTCAATATTTGACCTAATTAATGCACATTGATGTGATTAAATTATTAAAAAAAAGCTAAAAAGTTACATTTTATTCTTCTTTTATTGTTGGATTTTTGCGAATCCAATCTTTCATATTTTTTTTATTTACGGTTTGTGGTCAAACGTTAAAAATAATAAAAAAATAAATCGGAACATATTTGTTTGTGTCTAAATTTTCGATTTTTGTATTTTTTAAATAACAAAAAATTGCTGTGTTTTGTTTTGGCTCTTTTAATGATTTACTGAATATTAGACCAATTAATGTGGTTTTCTTTTTGCCAGAGCAGAAAAAGTGATTTTTTTAAGATTTATTTTCACAAAACGGATATAAAAAAATTTGATCTAGTTTTGTAGTTGTGTTTGTGAACTCTCATTTAATGTTTTTGTTAATTAATAGAATTTAATTAAATAATTTTCTATTAATTTTGGATTTAAAAGACGATTTAAACAAAACATTTATTTAAACAAATAACTATTTCACTTTAAAAAAATAATAATAAATAAATGGCGTCTTGTTTGTTTACTAATTTTACAGATTTGTAAATGTATTTGTGTAAATTTATTGTATTTGCAACTTGATCTACCAATAAATCTAGATTCAGAAAAAATATTTTCAGATAAAAAAAAAAGCAAATTTTTGTAGAAAAAGAATACAAAATGCAAAAAAAAAAGTGATCTGACAGCTACTTTTTTTGCTCTTAAATCACTTTTTTTTGTCAAAAAGAAAACGACAAGTAATTCACTCGATTGGAAAGCGCCTATTAATGTCGTCTACCAAAAAAATTGCTCTGATACGCCCATTTTTGATCTCAGATCAAGTTTTTTGACATTACGTATTCTGCTATTCAGCACGTATGAGTTGCAAAATATCTCTCTGAAGATGATATATAATCGAAACATGTTAGAGAAAATTAATAAGAAAAAAACAATTGTTTAATAAATTTTAAAAGTTATTTTGAATATGTAAAACAGCGTTTTTTTAAATTGTAAAATCAACAAAGGAATTTTGCCTGTAAAACATAAAATAAATTGTTATATAGTGATTTTACCGCACTCCGAAAACAAAAATTGAAAATTTGAATTACGTATTCTATTTGACAAAAAAAGTGATCTTTTTTGCCTTAAAAATATTTTTCTGAATCTAGATTTGTTCGTAGAGCAAGTTGTAAATACAATAGAGCTGCACAAATGCATTTACAAATCTATCAAAATCAGTAAACAAACAATACGCCATTTACCCAGTTGAAAAAGTAACTGCAATATTTAAAGCAAGTCTTGCAATAGGAGCTGTGCGTTGCAGGTTATTGTTGAATTGTAAAGTAAATGTTGCATTAAACCTAATTTTAATGCATATCTATAAAATTTAAAACAACTCTTGCATCATAATTTATTTCTATAGAACAGCTAGAAGTTTTAATACACATTGCTACAATTTAATGCATTAAAAATTTAATGAAATTTCAAAATTCACTAGAGTATTATCCATTTTAGAAATATATAGTTAAAATCGTTTCATGTATGTTTTAGTTATCGCTTCTCAGCTGAAAGTCTATAATAATAGTGATTAAGGTGATATGTATGTTTTAATTTTTTCCGTTGTAATTTTTTTATTTTAATTTGATTAATTTAGGCAAGTGCGTAATAATCAAAGTAACTCGAAATTATGATGTAATTTGCATTAAAATGTCATATTAAAAAAATGTTGCGCGTAATATTATTTAATGCAAATAACAGACATTTTTAAACAACAAGCTTTATATTTTACTCCAAGTACTCTGTTAAATATTGATCCAAAGAGCATTAGTTTAACTTTATATAGAAAGCTTTGTATTGTTTTGTAATGGAAACTTCCGTAGGACCTGGACCTATATGTGTAGCAATTTGCATTACATATTCAATTTTTTTTAACTGTGTACTTATTATTATTTTTTTAAAGTGAAGTAGTTATTGTTTAAATAAATGTTTTGTTTAAATCGTGTTTTAAATTAGAAATTAATAAAAAATTATTTAATTAAATACTATTAATTACAAAAACATTAAATGATAGTTTACAAACACAACTACAAAACTAGTTCAAATTATTTCATATTTTTTTTATGAAAAAAAAAATCACTTTTTCTGCTTTGGCAAAAAAAAAACGACATAAAAAACAATGAACATTGCCATATGCAAAATAATGAATTAGTGTTTTTGACTAAATTTTTTTGAATTTTTTTATATGAAGTTTATTTTTCAAGAGGCGTTAAATATTTTATGCACAGACGAATCGTAAAATACATTTTACATTCTAGTTATCGTGACTGAAAGTTGAACTTAACGCCCGTAAAATAAAAGCCCGTTGCCATATAAAACATTTTAGTGTATTTTTCTACTTTGCCACCCGTAAAATAATCGCCCGGAAAACAATCATAAAATTAAAACAAACAAATAAATTATTGTATGAAGTTTATAGAAAAAATCATGCCATGTATAATTTTCAAAATGTCTAGCGAGCTTAAAAATTCAAAAATTGATTTATACCTCAATTAAAGTCGCGTTTTATCTTCGAACTGGCTGTCCAGGACAGAGAAAAATATTGGTAAAATACAGGGAAATTTTTAGAACTAAATTGTAGCTAGCCTCAAGTGAATATTTTGACAATCGCCATTAATGTTTGTTTACGCTTGTGTTATATTTGTTTATTTCATGAAGAGCGCTATATTTTATATTTAAACGACGAGATTCGAACAATGCTTTAATATAATTAAATTTATAGGTCGTGAATATTTAAAATGGCCGTCATTGGAGGAGACAAATTTAATTTCGGCAAAATTTGGGGAAATGAAAAAAATTCCAAATATAATAGGAATAATTGATGGCACTCACATAAAAATTAAGATGCCACATGAGAATAGCATATATTACTATAACCGGAAGAAATATTTTAGCATCTCAATGCAAGTAATTGTAGATGCTAAAAAAATATTCATTGATGTGTATTGTGGGGAACCTGGTTCCTACCATGATGCAAGAGTTTTAAGGCGCATCACTATATTTAAAGAGATTTTTTATTTGTTTTAAATTATAAAAACCGATTAAATTTAATTTTTTGTTTTGTACGTATATACGTATGTACATATATGTAATGTTTTTGACATCTAAAAATAAACATACATGAAGATAGTGTTAATTTCAAAAATAGTACTAAAAATGTCCCATTGTTTATTTCCCTCACCAGCCGCCAAATTCTGTAACTGTGAAGCGGTGAAGTGATAAGTTTTTCAATGAAAAGTAACGAAGAAATTTTTAACACTTCACCGCTTCACAGTTACAGAATTTGGCTGCTGTTCTGAACTGCACTCGATAAAACACAAGATTTGTTGCGAACTGGTAAAAATAAATTTAATTTGCCAATTTATTTTAAAGAGATTAATTAAAATGGATGGATAAACGATAAATATTTCATATTTATGCAATCAAAATTGAAATAATTTTAATTTGAACGAAAAAATATAAATAAAACAATCGCTGTCCCGGACAGTTGTCCGAAGAAAAAACGCGACTTATGTTCCCATCAAACACATTCCCTAAGTTTACACCAGTATCTAATTTGCTACGTATCAAATTTGCTATGTAGCCATTTTCACCATCATACTTTTTAAATTTGATACGGTGATGTAAACTCTTATTAATTAGGTATGACTAGTATGACATATTAATTTTAGCTCGTTTTAGTGTTCACACCGTAAAATTAATGCCTATTTGCTACGTACCTTAATTTGGTATAGTAGAATTTTTTTGCCAGCGAATTTTTGACAGATAGGACGCAGCAAGAGATAAAAGATGTAACAAAAAGTAAAACACAGATGTATTATTTATTTTGGAATAAATTTCTTTTCAAAACAACATATTAGTTAAATTTCTACTTCTAGTTCGTACCATTTGTTTGTTGTGATATTTGTTTAGATAGGCGTCGCTACTTTTATTATAATTATTTTTAACTATCAAAATTTTGTTATATTTCCTAGAAAATCATTAATATTTCTACTACATAGTTTTTGGGTTTGTATTATAATTGGTTGAATTTCAATAGTAATTTATAAATTTTATGCGTTGTTTTTGTCCATTTCAATAGGACCCCAATAGTTTTTTTTTTAATTTTAATCCAGACACTCAATATTCCGCGCATGTGCAAATAATATGCGCATAACAAACAAATTTCGTGTTCGCTGGCAAAAAAATTCTACTATATGTACTTTTTTGATAACTATTTACATCGACCGTAGTCGACCTAATATAAGTATAGTATGTACCTATATGTACCTATTAGATACTGGTGTAAACTTAGTGATTATGCACAATACCAAAACCCTCTATATAGAATTGCCTGATTCATTTTTTAGCACAGTTAAAAACGTGAACTTAACGTGAATCGTGCCATTTTGAAATTATATCGATTATATAAAAAAAATTCAAAAAATCGCCATAACGCCCATAACGCCATCTGAAAAAAAACTCCATATAAAAAAAATTTAGTCAAAAACACTAATCCAATTTTTTGCATATGGCAATGTTCATTATTTATTGCAAATGGCAAATGACCAGAACCCCCGATATACAAGCCTGATTCATTTTTTAGCACAGAAAAAATCCTGAACTTGTAGCGCCATTTTGATATTAAAACTCAATATAAAAACATTGCGACGCTGATGCATAGGCTGACTTCACCACAGCTCTGGAAACATAGTGTTCTGGATATATAATGAGCTAATATCGATAAAATACTTTAATTAAAAGCTAACCAATATTATGGACTTCGTAGTTAATAAAAATATTCGTAATAATAAAAATATTAAAGTAGGCAGTAGTATCCCAACAAACATAAATTCCGTTGTACGAGAAAAAGTAAAAAAAATTTTATCGGAAGTGACAAAGCAGAAGTTAGGATGCAGAACTGTTGTAAACCGTACTAAATGTGTATGTACCAAATTTCATCCAACTCGATTATCAGGTACAGAAGTTATTGAGCTTCCAAAATAACAGGTGCTTGGAGGACCCCTTACCACTTTGTTCACTATCGCTAAAAAACTAATCAGCTCCTTGCCATACATATTTGCATCTTTTTGCAAAGTGTAATCAAAATTACTTAACGAGTAATTCTTTGTAGTATTTCTTTTTCTTTAATTTCAATTCTTTGTCAATAAAGTCTTTATCTTTTTTCAAAGTGCTATTAAAATTGATTAATGAATAAAATCTGTATGCTCCCAACAAACTTTAAAAACCAAGTGTGAAAAGTCAGCAGTTGTATGGTAGATCCCCCGCCACTTTGATCAATGTGTCCCAAAAGATGATAATTATCTTCTTACACTAATTGAAACCTTTCCATAAGTTTTATCATAATCACTTCATTATTGTAGGCTGTAGTGTGCATAAAGATACTGAAAAAACTGCCGACAATTAAAAAAAAAAATTTTTTTAACGGAAGTAAAAAACCGGAAGTTGGGATGTAAAATTTTTGTAAATCATACTAAATGCTTATGTACAAAGTTTCATCCAATTCGATTATCAGATACAGAAGTTATAGAGCTTTCAAAAAAACAAGTGCCCCAGGGACCCCCCCACCACTTTGTTCACTATCGCTCAAAAGCTAATCAGTTCTTTGCCATACATGTTTGCATCTTTTTCCAAAGTGTCATCAAAATTCGTTCACGAACGAATGCTGTGTGCTCCCAACAAACATTGAAAAAAGTGTGACACATTAAACAGGTGTTCGGGAGGACCCCCACCACTTATTCCAATATTATCCAAAAACTAATCAGTTTTTTGTTACTTAAGTCTCCATCTTTTTCCAAAGTGTCATTAAAATAAATTAATGAATGAAGTCTGTATGCTCCCAACAAACTTTAAAAACAAAGTGTGAAAAGTCAGCATTTGTATGGTAGACCCCCCACCACTTTGGTCAATGTGTCCCAAAACATGATAATTATCTTTTCACACTAATTGGAACCCTATTCCATAAGTTTCATCATAATCACTTCATTATTGTAGGCTGTAGTGTCCATAAAGACACTGAAAAAACTTCAAAAAAGTACAAAAAAAATTTTTTACCGGAAGTGAAAAACCGGAAGTTGGGATGCAGAACTATTTTAAACCGTACTACATACTCATGTACCAAGTTTCATCCAATTCGCTTATCAGGTACAGAAGTTATAGAGCTTTCAAAAAAACAGGTGCTCCAGGAACCCCCCACCACTTTGTTTACTATCGCTCAAAAACTAATCAGTTCTTTGTCATACATGTTTGCATCTTTTTCAAAAGTGTCATCAAAATTCATTCACGAATGAATGTTTTATGCTCCCAACAAACATAAAAACTTTGTGGAAAAAACCACCTGTTGTATGGTGGACCCCCCAACTCTTTATCCAATGTGCTCCTAAAGCTGAAAAAATCTTTCTCATGTTATTTAAAAGCTTTTCGCAACGTTTCATGAAAATCGATCGATAATTGTAGGCTACAGTAGGGATAAACACCTGAAAAAAAAACTTTTTAACCGGAAGTGACAAACTGGAAGTTGGTATGCAAAAATCTTGGAAACAGTACTAAAACCTTATATACTAAGATTCAATAAGATCATATCCCGCGATCAGAAGTTATTCAAGATTTAAACTTAGAGGTGTTCGGGAGACCCCCCGCCATTTTGTCCAAATTTGAAATGAATTCAGATCTTCCATTTTCAAGTGAACCTGTATCATTTGCCAAAGTTTCATCAAGATCCTATGCAGAAAACTCCGCCAACCTACCCACCCACCCACAAAAATAAAATTTGGGGTATGTAAGATTTTTTTTTTCACGATAGATTGCATTACTTCACACAATTTAAAATTGTGGTGAAGTAAAAAATTCAAAAAATAGCCTTAACGCCAATATAACGCCATCGAGAAAAATAAAACTCCATATAAAAAAAATTCAAAAAATTTAATCAAAAACACTAATCCAATTTTTGCATATGGCAATGTTCATTGTTTTTTTTATATGGCGTCAATGAATTTGGCTTGAAGAATTACGGAGGTTTTGACAATACAGTTAATACCCATGACAGAATTCCCGATTATCTTTTTTTCAGTTTGTCACTACACGATGTGACTACTTTCAGGAATATCTTGTTTCATTTCTAGATTATCGTGGTGCCGATTGTATGAAGAATGATGGATAGAAAAAAATGCGAGAATAAAGTTATATCTTTATCAGAGAATTTTATTTTTCGTCGATTGTATGAACACGGATTTGTGGTGGACCAGTACCAGACTGATCCACCCCATTGAACCAAACACCCAAACATACCAAAAATAATTACATTCAACAACAATTATCCCAAACTATCACAGACAATTATCCCATTGAATCAGTGACCATACTAAAAAAGTCTAGACATAATAACCCGCAGCTGTTACATAATCCTACGACCTACATTCTTTAATTGATAAATCTTTAATTGAAATCTTGTAATTAATTTTCAGTCAATTACAATTTCTCTAACTCAATTTCAATTAATATCTGTAAAATCAAATCACATAAAAAATCTATATCAATTCCTTTTTAATATAAGTTATTTTGTTTTTATTGTTGCAATTAATTTGATTTAAATGCAATAATATCAAGTTACAGTAAAACTAAATTAATAAACCACATGAATAATTAATCAAAATTAAACTAAATATGTTTAACCACAAGAAAATGTATTACATTTAATTAAATTATTTAATATAAAATAAGTTAAGATACACGGAATCACAGTTGCCTCCAGCACGAATCGCTAAATTTAGGAATCTCTTATCGTTGTTAGAGGTTTACTCTAACATTTTATGCAAAAAAAATGACTATGAAAATAAAGAATAATACTAATTATAATAAACTTAAAGAACTAACTTGTATAAATTTGTTATAGAATGATGATCAGCCCTGTCTCCTACTTCAATGATTTCCTCTAAATGTTTCCATTTCTCTTAAACTACTTTATACAGCTTAACTCCAAGTTAGTTAGGAATAATTTATGCGTAGGTTTTCCAACATTTATTGCTTTTAGTAAGATTAACTTAATATACAGCTTGACTTCAATTTTATTAGAAATAATTTATGCGTAGATTTTCCAACATTTTAATTTAATATGTTCAAAGTATACAAACATTCACTATTTTGTGGTTAAATAAAAGGATTTTAATTTCCAAATTATGTTTTTTTGTTTTCTACTCAATTCATTCATGATTGGTTTTTTAAATAAAACTCAAACATTTAAACCATTTTGATTTTGACAGTAATTAAACAATAATATATTTTTGTTTGATATTATAAAAATAAAACATTTGTTTATTAAACTATTTATTACTGTTACCACATAATTGTTTGCAAAACTATTTTAAATACCGTTTAACAAGCTTATTCATATTAACTTTTTCTAATTTGCAAGCCGACCAAAAATGGAATCAATCTTTTTTTTTAAAACGAGAAAATTTTTAATTTTAATTTTTATTAGCTTGAACATCAAACTTTTTTAGTTTTTTTCCTTGCAAAAACAGAAACGGAATGAATATCAAAAAAAAGTCCAAGCGGCACGTATATCAGCTAGAAATAGGTAGATTTCGAGATCAGACAGTTTTGTGTGCCAGTAGAATCTGATGTTTCAGATTAGTTTAAACAACACAAACTAACACAAACTAATTTAAAACAGAAACAGAACAAATTTTAAAAAGAAAATTAGCTACACATAAGCAAAACTATATCTATCCAGTTTTGCAGCAAACAAATATCAAATCTACCACAGAACATGTGTGTGACAATTTATGACACAAACCTACGCTATATCATATGTCGTCCAATTACTGAAAAATATCAAAATAGTTTATTTCTAAGAAAAAAAATTAATTTCTTCTATTCAAACCTTTTTATTTTTTTTTTCATTGACTGTTATAAGGTTTTTGGAAATTGTAGTTATGGATTGTTGCAAACTTTTTTGTTGAAGCCAACAAGTCGAAAACCTCTAACTGCAGAGGTTTATATTTATAAGAAACGGATTAAAATGTTTTCATAGATTCTAAATTTATGAAGTTTTTAAAAATATTAGTATCCAAACGGCCGTTATAACGGATTAAAAAAACGAATTTTCTTTCTAGTATAAAGCCTCTAGTTATTTAACCATGCATCAGATTTTTCTGATTTACGAACTTGTTCAAGATATTATTAAAACACACATGTTTAAGGAAGGTTTTTTGATCTGGCTCCACAAAAGCGACCGTGAGAGTGCCTCTTGATTCAAACGCATTTTGTGTTTTACAAGCTTTTTTGTTGGAGCCGCTCACTCAGAAACCTCCAACTGCAGAGGTCTTTTTTTGAAAGAAACTGATTAAAAAGGTTTCAAAGATTCTAAATCTATGAAGTTTTTAAAAATATTAGAATCTAAACGGCCGTTATAACGGATCTAAAAAACAGAGTTTTTTATAGTATAAAGCCTCTAGTTTCTTAACCATGTGTCGGATTTGGCTGATTTACGAAATTGTCCAAGATATTAATAAAACGCATATTTTTAGAAAAGGTTTTTTGATCTGGCTTTACAAATGCGACCGTGAGAATGCCGGTTGTTTCAAAAAAAAATTATTTTATTGGAGACCCTCACTCAGGAACGTCTACTTGCAGAGGTCTATTTTTAAAACAAATTAATAAAAAAGATTCCATAAATTTTAAATTCGTTAACTTTTTTAAAATATTAGTAACCAAACGGCCGTTATAACGGTTTTAAAAAATCAATTTTTTTTAGAAAAAAGGCTCTAGTTCCTTAACCACGTGTCGGATTTTGCTGATTCACGAACTCGTCTGAGATATTAATAGAACACACATGTGCAGAAAATTTTTTTGATCTACCTCAACAGATGCGACCGTGAGAGTGCCGGTCGTTTTCGTTATATCTCATATCGTGTATATATATATATATATATATATATATATATATATATATATATATATATATATATATATATATATATATATATATAAATTTTTTTTTTTTTTAATTTTTTCGTCTCCGCTTATCATATATAGTCGTTTGGCACAAATTTTTCCGAAATTCCGAGATGAAGCCCATTGCAATAGGTAGATTTTTATATGAAATCTACCTAAAATGTGGTTTTTTCTGACACTTCATATTAAGCAAAAAAAATGAATCAGCGTTGAGTAAATAATGAGTTCCTTTATCTATTTGTTGTGATATTTGAATTTGAAGTTGTTCGTTATAATTTGAAAATTTTAAAATTGTTATGATTGTAAAAATGAAATGTAATGAATGAAATATATTTTGATTGAACGGAAAAAGAATAGAAATTTTTTTTAATATGTTTTATGAGAATATCCGACGTTACAAATCGTTCAAACTAAAAAGAAACTTTCTCATAAAAACCCACAATGTATTTTTTATGTCTATATCCAAATTGACAAAACATTCCAAACAATTTGCTAGCATTGCAGCTGTCGTACGAATTCCTACAATTCAAAGTCCAACTGGTTACAATTCAAAGTCCAATATACAATCCATACATTCTTTCAATTCGAAATATCAACTAAGTTAATTAAACCTAATTACAACAATAGTTCCATTGTAAATTCGAAATATAAAACCCTAACACGAGCTAAGACTCAAATATTTCAATTTAAAATGAATATTACCGGAAAATAATAAAAAACTCCGATATTTAATTTTCCTTTAAAAACGACAAAAAAAAATATGTAATAAAAAATGTTAGGACTTAAAATTTCATTACTAAGTTAATTTTATTTTATTTTATTTTATTTGGAAAAACGATTTTCTATTGGCCAATTGATTTTGCCCAAACGAAAACCGTTAGAATAAATAATACTGACTTTTCGGTAAACAAGTGAGTTTCGAGTAGTACGTATAGTCGGTCGTAGACAAATCTTAAATCGCGGGGAAAATCAGTTCCCACTATCTAAATGTTTCAAGTGTGAATTAATTAATAACCATTCTAGTGCTAATAACATTAAGACAAGTGTAAAAGTATAATATAATTTAATCAATAAGTTGAGTTCTGGTCCTAGGAACCAATAAGTGATAAGGTATGTATATTAAATAGAATTAAATAAACGAGTTTGTAAATCAGTGTGCCCAAAAACAGTTCAGTTTTATTATTTTATATGAGAAACTGAGAGCCACACCCGAGGAGAGAAATATAGTAAGTACGCCAACCTTTAATTATCTAAGAATAAATATTTGTGGTAAATAAATATCCCTCACGGGAAAACAACATATTGACGCAGCCGGTTCTCAAAGGCAGAATCACGACATCTAAGAACATTAAATATTTGTGGTGAATAAATATGCCTCACAGGACCACCACAAATTGAATTTTTTGTATTTTCGTTTTTATTGCATTTTTATAGCAGTATTTTTATAAGCGGCAATACTTTTTCTATTACTAATTTCTATTAAATAAATTTAATTATAAAATAATATAAATTAAAAATAATTATTTGAAAACTCAAGTACAGAAGTCGATATAAACATAACGCATTTAAAAATGTCTATATATAAACGTATCGAAATGAAAAAAACAGCCAAAATATCACGATCATACCCATATTCATAGCCATTTTTTGTCAGCATTAGGTTTGAGATTCTGGCTCTACATTCCGTGCGATTTTGCATGAGAAAACAAAAAAAACGAAAAAATCAATTATGTGCATGTAAATTTATTGTAGTTGTAATGATATATTACTTGCGTTCCTTTGAGCAATGTTCAAACTAGACCTAGCTTTTGAGTAGATCACCAATGGAACGCCAAAAATTTGAAAATATTTCAAATATATAACCGCACAATTTATTGCTATTGAAAATATTTTTTTTCTCTTCCAATTATTAATATCAACTTTATCTGTTTGTTTTTTCCATAATAATAGTATGTATTATTCTATTGTTTTCTAACCTGTAGACTAATGAACTTAACCTATTCTCTAATGAAAATTTTCCCCTAAAAAAATTATCATTATTCAATTGGTATGATTCAATATTAATCAAATTGTTTTGATTGTGTTAAAATTATAATACGTTTTGTTCTTTGATACGTTTTGTTCAAAAATCAAATTTTAAGTTAAATTCTCTTATTTCTTTTAGATGAATTTGATTGATTGTATGAAATGGGAGTTTTTTATCATCAGAATCTTTTTAATCTGAAATTTGATTTCTCAATTAAAACAATAAAATAAAGATAATTGTTTCTATTGAAGAAAACGTTTTTATTTTATATAATACATAATTCTTTATCAGAGAATAAAGTACTGTAATCGATTCCTGTTTAATGAATTTTATTCTCTCGCAAATTTAAAATTTTCGCTCGTGCCTCGCTCAAATTTTAAACTTTTACTTGAGAATAAACTATCTCATTAAACACTAATTGGTTAAACTACTAATATTTAGATTCGACAGTCCCATTTTATTATTATAAATAGCAAAACATTTTTATCACTGAAATGAATAAAATCGAAAAAATATAGAGGGGCTGAAATCTCACAGCTCTGAGATATCAAGACTTCGGTCTGGGTTAAGGATTTTGATATAGTTTTCGACAAACAACTTTTATGAGGACATGGTTTTTAGTTTGGGGCAGCGATGTATATCAAACATAACTCTTTGTTAAAGTACAAGTATTTTTTTATCTCTGTTTAGAAATATATTACAAAACTCACACGAAACATCAATACGTTGTCGGAAAATTATAACAGATCATAACGATGGTCTAGCGCACAGATGTGGTAAGTGACATTTAGCAAATTGTTCAGTACAGGCGTTTGAAAGTTTACACTTAAATAAAAATTGAAAATGTAAAATATTATGTGGTGGAATTCGATAGAGTTTTATAGTAGTTATCCAGCCTTTATTGTAATTATGTCTTTCTACATGATAGAACTTAAGAGATACATGAATAATATTTAGTTTTATACAAACCATAAGTACTTACCACAGTACATGTGCAGTACAGTACAGTACAACAATGCCCTCTACTGGATAAAATATTAAACATACACATACAATATTTTTACATTATATGAAAAATGAAATGGAGAATTTTATAGAGTAGTTAACTCATTTTCTCAAAAAATGTCACTTACCACATCTGTGCGCTAGACCATCGATAAATTAACATAATTTAGTGAAAAGATGATACAGATACACTCTGCAATTTACTCAAAAACCTCTTCATTTAGCGTTTCGAGAAAATATTACAAAATCACAAATTCATATTTCTTTCAAAATTCCAAAAAAATTGTAAAAATTAAATAAAATGAAACATTTTTAAAACTCCAAAAATTAGAATAAAATCAAATATTTAAACTTTTTCTAAATTCCAATAATATTCCAAAAATTCTTAAAAATTCAAACTTTTCCAAAATTCTAAAAATATTGCAAAAATTATTACAAAATCATAAATTCAAACTTTTTTCAAAATTCTAAATATATATATAAAATTCAAAAACTCTATTTTTTTCAAAATTCTAAAAATATTGTTCAAAAATTAGAACAAAATCAAAAATTGAAATTTTTTTCAAAGTTCCAAAAATATTCCAAAAATTAGAATAAAATCAAATATTTAAGCATTTTCTAAATTCCAATAATATTCCAAAAATTCTTTAAAATTCCAACTTTTTCCAAAATTCTAAAAATATTGCAAAAATTATTACAAAATCAAAAATTGAAACTTTTTTCAAAATTCCAAAAATTATAATAAAATCAAAAATTTAAAATTTTTCAAAATTCTAAAAATATTCCAAAAATTCTTACAAAATCAAAAATTAAAACTTTTTCCAAAAATCTAAAAATATTGCAAAAATTATTACAAAATCAAAAATACAAACTTTTTTCAAAATTCCAAAAATATTTCAAAAACTATAACAAATTCAAAAATTTCCATGTCCAATTTCATATTCAATTACATTTACGTCATAAAAACAGCTACATTTTTTTTCCAAAAAATTGGGTAAAAAAATAAATGAAATCATTTTTTGACACACTTGACATTATTTTTTTGACAAACTTATAATGCCATAATTCTCAATAATAATAATAAAATTTCATTTCAAACAAATAATTAATTTTATTTTTTTCCAAAAAATTGGGTAAAAAACTAAATAAAAATCTTTCTTTTGACACACTTGACAACATTTTTTGACAAACTGATAATGCCATAATTCTCAATAATAATAATAAAATTTCATTTCAAACAAATAATTAATTTTATTTTTTTCCAAAAAATTGGGTAAAAAAATAAATAAAAATCTTTCTTTTGACACACTTGACAACATTTTTTTGACAAACTTATAATGCAATAATCTATCTCGTTTTTGATCTCACATACCAATCCCTACCATCAAGATTTCTCCAAATTCAATGTTCCTACTCGTAAACACTTAGAATGAACGTTTTTTAAGCCAAAAATATGAAAATTTGCTGTTTTTGACACACTTAATGATTTTTTTGACACACTTCCGGTACAGTTATCGAACATAGCGTCCTATCGGACCTGTCCCTTGAGTATACGAGTTTTAGAAATAAACATTTTTGAAATCCCTCCAGCGGTTTTCCCTGCAGCGTAGGTAATGACGGACGGACGGCCGGCAGACAGACATACATTTTTTTTTTGCTTTTTTAGAATCAGTAGGTCCTAAAACGTCGAGAAATGCCAAAAAAAGTGGGGGTAAGAATTTCACTTACGGCTCATGAATGTAATACTTAGGTCTTTCAGACCGAAATAATAAAATACATACTCTTCATCTACACAACTTGTTCGAGGTAGAGTAGATCAATGCAAAATCTAAAAAGCTTGATCTTCAAAGCAACGTGCCAATTTTCATATAGTTTTATAAAGTCTTTAAATCAAAGCAACCATATGGTAAAATGCAATATGAATTTTGAGGGACATGTTATCGTTTTCTAATTTAATGATTTGTAATTAATATCGTTTACCATTTCTTCAATTTACCATCGTAGAAAAAACACATTTCCTATCTGAGATTAAAACGCCTTTTGTTCATGAACTTGTCCTACTCGACACTAGTGCGTCTCGTGAAATGTGAATGTAAAATTTACGAAAAAAGGCTCATCACTTGCAGCAAAATATACTATTTTTATCAAACATTTTTTAAAACATTTATTTATTCCAAAGTATTCAGCCTTTACGATAGGTAACGATTAAAAACGAACGACATGAAAGCAGGGTGGTTTCTTTTTGTATCGATAAAATCTTAATTTCTACTGAATCAATAAAAATCTGTTTATTCGGCTTTTATCGTTTTCTAAGAAATATTTTTAACAGGGTCTTGATTGATTTGAATCACCAAGCAAACTCTTTATTTTAGAAAGTAACGAATAGGTAACATAAAATTAATAGTTATGTGTGAACGCTTATTGATTTTTCCAAAACATGAATTGCCATATCCACATCCGCTTTAGATATACACATTGGTGGTTTGATTCGAATAACCTGAATAGATAAAAAGAATTATATTTAACAAAATCAAATTATTAATTCAATGTGATTTAATATTACATTGCCATGAAGCCCTCCTTTTCCAAATAAAACTCCTAAATCTTTTGTTTTATCCCAAATGTCCAAAAATTTATTAGAGTTCAATGGTTTTCGTGATACCTTATCTTCAACCAATTCAATACCAATCATCAATCCTTGGCCACGAACATCACCAACAATTTCATATTTATTACGTAATTTTGACAACTCGTTTAGAAAATATGTCCCAACATCTAATGAATTTTGTTGTAGGTTTTCTTCTTCGATCACATTAAGAACAGCACTTCCCACCGCGCATGCTAGTGGACTCCCGCCAAACGTATTAAAATGTAAGGCTTTATCCAGTGTCTCAGCTATTTGTGAAGATGTGATAACAGCTGCTAATGGAAATCCATTTCCAATTCCTTTTGCCATTGTTACGATATCAGGAACTATACCATGATCTTCAAATCCCCAAAAATTATTACCCGTTCGTCCAAATCCTGTTTGCACTTCATCTGATATAAATAAACCGCCATTTTCATGAATTAAATCGAAAGATTTTTTAATATAATTTTTTGGAAATTGAACCGTTCCCCCCACACCTTGGATCGATTCAGCAAACATACCAGCACACTTTCCTATTGGAAGGGAATATTTAAAAAGATCTACTAGCTGCTGATAATATTGTTCACCGGCCAAGCAAGATTCAGGTTCGCAATCACATTTACGATCTACTTGTATTGGTGATGCACGGCATTTATTTCCACCCCATAGACCTTTATATGGATCTGGAACCATAGTATGGAGTATTCCACTATTAACATTTGGCAATGGATATTTATATGCAGAGTTTGCGGTTAAACCGAGTGTATATGGTGAAACGCCGTGATAACTGTTTTGTAAGCTGATTAGATTATAATGCCCAGTATAAACCCGAGCTAGCAGCATAGCTAAATCATTTGCTTCGCTACCTGAGTTAACAAAATAAACACAATTTAAATTTTCTGGCAGTTTTGCTGTTAACTTCTCCGCATATTCATATATTTTTGGGTGCAGATAAATATTGGTTGTATGCCATAATGTTTCAGCTTGCTTAAAAAGTTCTGCATTAACTTTTCTGAAATAAAATTAAAACATTAAAACAATTAAACTATCTTTAGTTTTCTTACGGATGACAATGTCCAACTGAAACTGTAACTATACCACCAAACATGTCCAAATATCGTCTACCTTGATAATCAAAAAGCCACTGCATTTCTCCACGATGAATTAAAAGTGGCTTCTTGAAATGGGTTTTAATGGCAGGTGTTAGGTGAGTTTTTTTAATATTTAAAACTTGATCGTATGATGGCCCCTAAAATTAATTAGACTATTAGGTAAATAAATTATTGCAAGTTTAAAATAATGGGTATAATTACGTCATATTTTGGTACATTTTGTTCTTGCCCTGTACTGTAAAGTCTATGAGCGTTATATAAAATTTGATGAACTTGAAATATAAAAAATAAGACTAAATTAAACGAAAGCAATTTCAAAAATGACCAAATTAACTTTAGAAGTTTTTAAGTTTTAGATGGATTAACAAAACTTAAATTGCGACCTTTCGGGTCATCAGCAGAAATAATTAAACGGTCATTCATTTCAATGAAAGATAACAAAATTCAAAAAACTAGAGAAGGGTGTAATAATTGTAACTTAAATAACTATTTCTAAAATGTTTTTTTACTGTACTTTTTATTTTCTGTAGAAAACTTTGATATTGTATTAAAACCATTAGGAAAAAATAATGGATCAAAGTTGGTATGTAGTTTATACTTTTTCACTCCGTGACTAAAACGATACTAAATCTAAATAAATTTCAATTCACAATTGCTTGATTATTTAAATCAATTAAAATACTTGTTTGAGCGGAGAGTATAATTAATATAAGTACATATACCAATACAAAAAACTTTTTTAAAACGAACAGATATGTAACAGTTCAATCAGTCGGAACAGTTGGACAGTTGGAAATGTCCGCCAGGGCAAATAAAATCAGATTTGTTTTGCTAGTAGAAATCTATTCTTTTTCTACTACTTTCTTGAGACTATTGATTCAGACAAAACATTCCATTTGTACGATTTACGGACAAAGAAATGTCTCTGCATTCATGGTCACTATGACGGTGAGTGATCAAAACAATTGCGACATGCTTGATGCGGTGACGATATTTATAAAAAACAATGAGATCAGCAACAGGGTGACGGTGTTGTAGAGAATCGATGATAAAATTTCGATCACCCACAATTCGTATAGCATGAATCCAAAAGAGCTATGTAGGATGGAAACAGATTTTTACATCTATTGAGGAGGCCGAGTTTTTTTTGACGCGCTCTTTGTCATCGCTGTAGGGAACTCGGTCTACAAACAATCAATAGCTGTGTTTTGGTGGAATAGCGCCATTTTCTGGGTCCTCGATTACATTTATGGCAGCCTCTCTCCGTTATTAAAAACAATTAAAAACTTAATAAGTTAATCAAAAACAATTCAAAACTTGGAATGCCAAAAAATATTAAATGTCTTTTTCATAGTTACAAGAGTAAATAATTACAAGAGTAAATTAAATTTATTGAGTTATTTCCAGTAATTATTTAAGTCAAATATTTTATAAAGGACAAGCAAGAATTTCTTACGACATGAAGAAATATTTAAGCAATGTAATTATTCTCAAAGTAAATTATGAAAATTTGCTGGCAAAATTTTTTCGTTATTGACAAACAAATTTATTTTTCATTGATGAAATCTCAAAAAACTAAGTCACAAAATCTAAATGAAATTTTTTTTCTTTTCATTTTTCACAACCACAGGGAGGTTTTCAGAGAGTAAAACAAACAAAACCATACGATTTGACAGATGTGTATACACGCTAAAAATCGATTATGGTGATCGGTTGGTTTTTTCGAATCCTTAACGATTGAATTTAATATGAGACAAAGTTTAGCACTATCTAAATAGTACTTTATTGCTGAGATATTTAATGAAATAGATTATTCTCGAGCAAAAGTTTAGGAGAGAATAAACCAAATTTATGATAGGATAAAATTCATTAAATTCGAAAGAAATACAATACTTTAAACATTTGAAAAAAAACATGTATTAATCGGATTTAATTTCTAAGAGAGCAAAACTATACATATTCTTTTGGTATAATTTTAAATCATAGTAAAGTAAGCGGCGGCTTCATTTAAAATTAAACTATGTTCATATACAGACAAACACAATTTCATTATATTGTAATAAACTTCGTCCAGAATGAGTTAATTTAATTTACTCACCAATACATTCTGCATAAATGTTTTCCACATTCAAACTACTGCAAAGATGAATTAAAGAAGGAGTTAACTAATACATTTTGCATAAATTAATGCAAATTAAATGAGTTCGCTAATACAAATGTTTACATTAATACAAGTATGAATTAAAAAGAGGTGTGGCCTATTCATGTACATTGTTTTCTAGAACTACAGTGGAAAACAACAACTGATTAGCAGAAGTTTCTACTTATTTATTTTGGGATATAAATAAGCGAATAAAATATCAGATAGTCAGTTTTAATTTTGCAATTGAAAGTGTTTATAAATATTCGCAAGTAAAGGAATAATCGGGTGGTACTTGAGCCTGGGTACTAATAGTGAGAGAATTTGAACCTAGTGGAATAGTAAATACAGATTTTACGATTCCGAATATTATTGATTCAAATTGTGGAAAAGCGGTGAAGTTTATGGTACATAAATTGGAGACCCTGGAATTTATTGTAAGGAAAAACGGAAGCTGCTGTAATTTGTTGACAAATAAAGTTTGAGATTCTGTTAACCAAAGATCTGTCTTTTACTGTCGTATTTGCTCAATAATCGAAAAGAACCAACGAAGAGTCGTTACAGTGGTGTCAGAAGTGGGATTATTGCAACAATGGTCAAGACAGTAAATATTAGTGATCTCAGCCAGACCCAGCTGAAGGATGAGTTGAAGAAAAGGAATGCTCCAATCCATGGAACGAAAGCAGAACTTGCATTCCGGCTGCGTAAAGTTTTAGAAGAAGCAGGTCAAAACACAGAGGTCATAGAAATAGAGCCGGAGGAAACTCCGGTTCAGAATGCCCCAGCAATTGATCCGATGATGGTGTTGATAAAAGAAATGATGGCCCGACAGGAGAAACTGGCAGCAGAACAAAAATTAGAGCAACAACAACAACTTGCTGATCTGATGGCCCGACAAGAGAAACAAGCAGCAGAACAAAAAGTAGAGCAACAACAACAACTTGCTGATATGATGGCCAAACAAGGAAACAACCAACAACAACAACTTGCTGATCTGATGGCCCGACAAGAGAAACAGGCAGCAGAACAAAAAGTTCTGGCAGCAGAACAAAAAGTAGAGCAACGACAACAGTTTGCTGATATGATGGCGAAGCAAGAAAGTCTACGTGAAGTAATCGAGTCACGTATATCCAGTGCAGAGGTCAAAATCAACAACATGGAAAGGGAGCTGCGGAAAGTTACCGAAGAACATGAAGAGAAATTACGCAAAATTTCAAGTGAATTACGTCAAGAAATAGCACAAGGGAAGTCCGGTAACATGATCAATCCATCAACTAGTTCAGCTCCAGCTAGAGTGAAAATACCCGCATTTGATGGATCTACATCGTATCAGATATTTAAGATACAATTTGAGATAGCAACAACTGGGATTGATCACCAGCAAAAAGCAAATGCGCTTATACTGGCATTGAAGGGACCTGCTGCTGAAATTTTGCAGACACTATCAGCGACAGAGCGTGATTACAGCAAGCTAATGGAGGCCTTAGAAGTAAGATATGGGGATAGTCATATGCAAGCTCTCCATCGCATGCAGCTCAAAACACGAAAACAGGGAGTCAGCGAAACTTTGCAGGAATTAGAGGCTGACATGGTGAGACTGGTTAATCTGTCATATCCGAACTATAAAGCTGAACACCGAGACGAACTGGCAGCTGATACATTCATCAATGCTCTTCGAGATGTACAAATGAGAAATCAGCTTTATCTAAGCGGAAAAAAACTACCTGCGGAAGTCTTGGCATTGGCAATACAAATGGAAGCTGGAAAAAGAGCGTATGGCTCAGATAGAGTACGTCAGATAGAAATTGCTGAAGAACCACTAAAAGCAGCGCTTGAGGAAGTGATTATGCGTGTCAAAAGTTTGGGAGATAAGCCTGAACGAAATCAACGAAGAAGATCTAGCAGAGTAAGATGCTGGAATTGTGGGCAGTTGGGGCATATCCAAAGAGAATGTAAATGGGAGCTGCATTCGGAAGAGAGATGCCGCGTTCCGGATTCGGGAAACTAGATCATGCCAGTTTAGAAGGGCGAAAGCAGGCTCAATTACAATGCCCTACATTGGTGGTATCACAAGTCAAAAGAGAAAATAGTAGTTTAGTCCTAGAGGCAACTGTTGGAAGCAAATCGTGCATGTTGACTTTGAACACAGGTGCTTCAAGATCGATAGTGTGTCCAGATGTGGTTCATGATAGTCAGGTCGATACAGCAAGACGATTCACCCTAAAAACAGCTACGGGTGAAACAGTTCTAGTTCAAGGAGAAAGCAACCAAGAAGTTCACCTTGGAGGAAATTCATTTAGGCACCGATTTATTGTAGCAGATATAGAAGATGAGTGCATAATTGGGCTTGACTTCATGAAAGAATACAATTTTATATTAGATCTGGGAAGCCACGTACTGAGTGGAAACACAGAAATAGTGCTACACGCCACCAACGAGAAGATCATATGCACTAAGCTACTAGATAAAAGTGACCAAAATTCACCTGTGATGATTGAGCCAGCTAACAACGACTTCGGGGGAAACATTATGATTGGCCGAACGTTAGTAGCAGCCAAAGAAGGGGTAGTTCCAGTGCACTTGATTAACTTCTCAAATAAACGAGTGATCATCAATCATGCACTGAAAAAAATTAAATTAAACTTATGCTAGTTTAAAGCGTTTAAGTTATAATTACCCTGTTTTTGGTTAATTTGTTCAAAATAGGCTATGTTTAATTTAAACTATGCGTGTTTTATATTACAAAACTAGCTAAGTTAATTAATGTTGTGATTTTTTAAGATAACATTGAATGCAAAACTGAAGTGTGATTTCAAAACTCAAGTCTGAAAACTGTTAGAAACATGTGAGGAGAATGATTCTTTGTAGTATTATTAAATGTAAATGACTTGGAAATTAACTGGCTAATTTAAATGATGCAAAGTAAAATCTACTTATGCACCAAAGTTAGTTCTACTAAATTTTTAGGTTCATTTCACCGTATTATTTATTTTTTATAGTTAGTTTAGTTTAGTAATGATTTTGCAACTGAAAAGCAAATCTTATGTCAAACTTCTGTCTACTTAGTGATATCTTAACTTTAAATTTAAAAGTAATCAGTGGTGTATTTTACATAAGTTGATAATAAACGTGTGTTCTGTTGCTTTATAAAATGGTTTAAGTGAGAGTTTGTTAAAGCTTTTTTATATAATAAATAATTGATTGTTAAGGTGTTGTGTGGTGCTAAGTTAAAAGTAACTGTTTAACAATTTAAACAGTTAATATTACTACAAATGTGATATAGTATTCTATGTGATCCTATACTACTTTACTTTAGGAAAAATATACAATAAAAACAAAAGAGCTAAGGCATATAGGAACTCCCGGAGAGGAAGATATGCATTGATTATAAAGATATGCATTGAAAATTGTATGTAAAATTCAACAAACAGTTGTCTGTTTAATTTTGTCAATGGAAATTAACAAAAATGTTTGTTTTAAACAAACATGTTTATTTTAACAATGCTTACAAGCTGTTCGTTGATTAAATAAATGAAAGATTAAATAAATGAAAACTAAAATTATAATAAAAATTTAAAGATGAATGGTTTGAAATTTAGTGGACTTTATGTAAATGTCGTATAAGTGCGGTTTGTGAAATACTCGTGTTTTTTTCAAGTAAAATGAGTAAGATGTGTGAAATTATAGTTTTTACCAATTAAATAGTTTAAAAAGTTAAAAATGTCGAACAAAAAAATTTAATGAAAGTGATTCAACAATTTTGTCTTAAAAGATGTCTATAAAGGTAAATTGTATTCCTTCAAAATTGTATAATCTTTAATTAAACTCATCTTAGAAAACATACAAGTTATAACCTTATTAATTATGCAAAATAAAAAATAATTATTATAATTATTGTAAAATAAATAAAAAATTTTAAATATTCAAAATTTAATACATGTACTATTTGCAATTTTTATTTTTCAGATTTAAAGTTAGGAGTTTGTTTTGTACTCACGTTATTTTATGATTTCCTGACTTTTTTAGTACAAATTTTCAGAATTTGAGCTAATTTAATTAACATTTAATTAACAAAAAGTTGCCGAACAAAATAATAATAATATTTTTTCCAATATGTGTAAAATTTATTTGGTTGTATACACTTACATCTTTTACTCAAAAACAAAAAAGTTTCGGAGGTTCTGTTGTTTTAAGTTCAAAGTTCTATTATTTTAAGTATTTTTTCAAAATTTCCGCTTAACTAAACAGTGGATTTCTAAAAACAATATTAAACAGACAAAATATACTGAATTCAATTAAGTACATTATTATATAATATATTTATTACAAAATTATTTGGAGATTTGCAAATATTTTGCCAATCCGTTCATGAAAACAATTATTTTGGAAAGTGCTGTAAAACTGGTTTCAACCATTTCAGTCGTACCTAGAATCGCAGCAATCTTTGATTTTTTTTAGTAAAAACTTCCTTAGGCGCGTTGTGCGGTTTTGTATGGGGAAAAATTTATATATTTGAGTTATCGTCACATTAAATAAATATTGAAAGAGAGTTAAATAAATTGTATTCATTTGTTATATTCTTATTCTTATTTTCTTCATTTATAATTTGTTTCTTTTTCTATTTTATTGAATTTAATTTTTTCGATTTATAACAGAGTGTATGTGTGGTATACTAAGCAAAGATTTTGTTGTATTTTTAAGTAAAATAAAAAAAATTGTTTTTGTCATATTTGATATGTGTGTTTTTCTTTATACTTTTTACTATAGAAAATGCAATTGATAGTACGAATAACCTAAGTATTGTTGATATTACTGATAATATATTATAAATAATTTTACTCTCGTTCTTTTGGTTTATAATTTGGTTCTTTCTTTTGATTAAATATTATGATGTTTTCTCAGTTAATAACAGTGTGTAAGTGTGGTAAAGTAAGTAAAGATTTAGTTCTATTTAGCCGATAAAAACACAGTTTTAAGTTTTCACTTCTGTCGGCAGTCCTTAAGACTGCCTTCTTTTTTTTAAATCCAGGTTTCGGGCTTAACACGTTTATGTCTTAAAATTTTAAGGTACAAAAACTCATTATTTGAGAAGAAATTTAAAAAAATTTTACTAAAAATTGATGGCAACTCTTGAAATTTGTATTTTCGGTTGAGTGCCTCATTTAATTATTCATTAAACAGCTCATATTTTTTGATTACCTTATACTAAGTTTACACAATAATAGCAAATAGCTATTAAACTATTACGACGTTAACTGCTATAATAATACTGTATTACTATAACAGATAGTTATTTGATATTTTGATTTTGATCTATATTAAAATGCCCGATTTCTTGTCGTTAAACTTATCCTTAACATTACCTTAAACTTTTCGGTAACGCAAGACACTATGAGTTTGACGTTTAATTTCACATTAGTTTTGGGTTTATGATCAATTTTATAAATCTGTCAATTCTTTTTGTTTGTGCTCAACGCTATCGGGGCACTCGTCATCAAACCATTCATTAGGTGATTTTGGTGGTCGTTTTCCGATTGTAGTTTGTGCTGCGGGTATAATGTTTGATTGAAGCGTTTGCCATTCTTCTTGTATGTTAAATTGTATCTCAGACAGCATCTCACATTAATGGCACCTCACATCTCTATCCAGCGTTTCCGGATGTTGACATGCTTCGACATTCCAGCGTACCGTCGTTTTTGCTTGTCTGTTAAACGTAGATGACAACTTGCGCTTGTACTTAAGGATGATTTACTGAAAAAACATGTTCTATTTCCAATCGAAATGCAATTGTCTCAACCTCACCGTGCGGTCACATATGGCGAATCAAACTACGAAATTGCTTCAACAACTCTACAATTATAAATCGATGAAGTTGAGACAATCACACGAAATATTTATGTGAAAATAAAATATAGTTCAATTAATCTCAAATATTTAAACTTTAAAATGAAAAATTCATGATATAAGGCCAAAGAAAATTTTTTTCAGGGAAATAGTTACTATCTTGATTCAACTACTGTTATATTGGATATAACACTTTAGGTATATTTTAAACAAACCTCATTCTGTTGTTAGGAAAATGTTATCGGGTAGTTGTCTCAATCACAGTGAAATTGTTTGCAAATAACTTTTCTTTGCATGAATAATCAACTGCCAACTTCGAGATGAGGTTGTCATGAACTTCAATTTTTTTTCAGTGCACGCATTTGATTGGTGTCCATATAAGCACCTCTATATTGATCGAACGTCAGTTACACTTATAGCGTGTCTCTTAGATATGATGACATGATCAATTTGATTGTCAGTTATGCCATCGTTTGATATCCACGTTGCTTTGTGGATTCTCTTATGAGGAAAGAAAGTGCTAGATATTACTAGATCATACACCATATAGCCAGTTTAGCTGCACGAAAGCCGTTATTGGGCTATTATTTTGAAAACGTACATTTTTTTGTTGATTTTTAAATTTTTGATTTTTAAAAAATCTGAAATTTTGATATATTGTTGGCATTGACAAAAGGAAAAAAGTGATTTCTGCTTTTATTTTTTGAGTACTCTGAATCGGAGTTATGCGCGGTTGAATTTTGAGGCTTTTTCACGTAGTTTTTGGTAATGGTGGCAATGTTTTGTGAATAGGTGCCACAAATTTCATCCGACTTACGTATATTTTTGCAAGCAAAAAGGAAAATAATTGAATAATTGAAATAAGTAAGTTTAAAATTAATAACTTTTCTCTTTTCCGCTAGGCGGCGCGTAAAACCTTGGTTTACTTCAAAGCTCATATCTCAAAAAGTAGGCTTTTTTTTTTTTTTTGTTTTTCACAAATTTTAAAGTAAACATATGCAGCTATGAAATTGAGAAATAAAAAGTCAGCAATTCAATATGGATTTTTTCTTACGATTTTTTAAAGTTTGGTATATGAAAAATTTACATGTGTTTTTTTATTAAGTTAATAATCCTGTACTAAATGTGGATCTAATAAATTAAACATTTCATATTTTAGCACCTGCAATAAATTTGAACCATTTTCTGTGCGGTTAAATGGTTAAAAACTTATTAAAAATTAATTTAAGTTAAGTGGTAAAATAAAGGAATTTAAATTATTAAAAGGGTGTGTAAAATGTTTATTCATTTTAAAAAATGTCTATTCAGCCCCTTTTTACTAATTAAAATCTCATTAGAGGCTCATAATTTTAACATTTAAAATTTCTAATGACGCCCACAAACGGTTTTTGACCAAATTATACTTGCATCCAATCAAAATATATTAAATTGTACCTACCTAATTTTACCTGATTCTACCTATGTCAAAACTATTTCAAGGGTATATATATATTGATTGGATTGCCTTATAATCAATTATATTCCAAAATATTTAGAAGACATAACGTTTAGAAAAGATAGTAATAGAAATGCCTTTCAAATTGTGCTGTAACTTGTACGGTCTCAAAAATCATCAGCGGACATCAAAAAATGTGAAACTGGTCACACCAGTTGTTATTCAAAAAGCTGCGACCCTAAATTTTACTTTGCGTGATGACCAGTTTATATGTGAAACATGTCGCACTTATATCTATAAAAATAAGGTAAATTTAATTATTTTATTAAAATGAATAAAAATTCATATGCAACTAATATTTTCTATACAGCAGCTTTCATGTTCGGAAACTATCGATACTGAAATTATTTCTATAAATCAGGATGTTGAAAATGTTCCAACGAACGAAAATATTCAAATACCTCCAGCATCTTTAGATCCATCACCAGTTTCGGTTGATACTATATCTCCACCAGTTCCTGAACTACTTAATGACATTTTAGAAGATATTAACAATGTTCTTGGAAGGTTAGCCGAATCTCCTATCAAACAAAATCATATTACAACAGGAAGTTATAAAAAAATTGCAAGTGTCACATCGGCAATAAGTCAAAGAATATTTCAAGTAGATTCAGTTAAAGTGTTATCACCAAACGAGGAATGTGAATATACATCATGGCTTATGAACCTTAAAAAAGAGTTTAAAGATGCCAGCTGTAAATCAAAACAAGTGTTTTTGTTGACAACTCTACCACGTAAATTTTGGTCAAATCAACGTATCCAGGATGAATTTAATGCATCAAGACGATTGGTAGAATTCGCCATGGATCTGTTGGACACAGTAGGTCCTTACAGTTGGCCTCAAAGCAAACAAGTGCACAGTTTGTCACAAAATATAGTAAAGCAAATTCAAACATACTTCTTATCAGAGGAAATTAGTAGAACAATGCCTGGCCTTAAAGATGTTGTTACTATTACAGAAGGATCGACAAAAATTAAGAAATCAAAGCGGTTGGTGTTATGGACCGTCACCGACATCTACGAATTGTTCTTGGAAGAAAACAAAGAACTCAAGGATTCCACTGTTTTTTACCGGATAACACTACACCCGATAAAATAATTGCCAAAATGTTTTCTTTATCTGATGATCATAAATATTTCAATTTAAAGGCAAAAAAAATATATAAATTAATTTTTTAATGTATTTATTTATAATATTGATTAAATTATAATGTTTATAGGAAAAATATTTTTTTAATGTTTTTTTCTAATGTTAGTGTTGGTGATGTTGAAATTATAACAAAATCTTCGATCATTGGGATCTCCAATTCTTATTCTGAATAAAAACCTGTTTCTTAATCAGAAATACACAAAAAATGGCTCAAATTTATTGCAGGTGTTAAAATATGAAATGTTTAATTTATTAGATCCACATTTAGTACAGGATTATTAACTTAATAAAAAAACACATGTGAATTTTTCATATACCAAACTTTAAAAAATCGTAAGAAAAAATCCATATTGAATATCTGACTTTTTATTTCTCAATTTCATAGCTGCATATGTTTACTTTAAAATTTGTGAAAAACAAAAAAAAAAAAAAGCCTACTTTTTGAGATATGAGCTTTGAAGTAAACCAAGGTTTTACGCGCCGCCTAGCGGAAAAGAGAAAAGTTATTAATTTTAAACTTACTTATTTCAATTATTCAATTATTTTCCTTTTTGCTTGCAAAAATATACGTAAGTCGGATGAAATTTGTGGCACCTATTCACAAAACATTGCCACCATTACCAAAAACTACGTGAAAAAGCCTCAAAATTCAACCGCGCATAACTCCGATTCAGAGTACACAAAAAATAAAAGCAGAAATCACTTTTTTCCTTTCGTCAATACCAACAAAATATCAAAATTTCAGATTTTTAAAAAATAGTTGTTTTTTTTCGATGTACGTTTTCAAAATAATAGCCCTATTGTTACTGGTATGATGCAAGCTGTTAGGACCGATATGTGTTTTAAGTTCTGTACTTCTACCAATTTGAGCATTCAAGTCACCTACCACGATATTTATATCGTGCCGCGATGTGTTACTAATGACTTCTTCGAGTCTTAGAAAGATCAGGTATTTAATATCATCTGCTCTGTCTTCAGTAGGTGCATGAACATTGATGATCGTTACACATTGTGCATATTCGCATATTAATTGGGCAAAATTCGATAATATGTTGATGCGAAGATGTATGAGAAAGCCAACTCCAAACTCTCGTCCTGTTGATGACCGCAATAGTAGAGAGTGTATCCTTTGGCTGTTTCATGGATTTCACTACCTGACTATCTTAGTTCTTGTAATTCCGCTATATCTAGTGTGTAGCTACCGCCTTGGTTTGTAAGTCTTAGTAGATCTCCTGGTCTTCTAAGGCTTAACACGTTCCAAGTTCTCATTTTTAAATCCTAGTTCGGGTACTGTTTTCGAGGGCGTTCTTGTGATGAATCCGAGATAATCCAAAGCCAGTGTACAGAATTTATGACCAATAATTTTTTACGGAAATGGAGTGTTAACCCATCGCCCAACCCAAATTTTCGTGAATGGGTTCGTTTTGCATCTTAAGGTCACCAGAAACAACCTTTTTACACGTTTATATAGCGAGCCGCTTAATCCAAGACAGACGCCCGCTCCAAGACGCCCACAACATGGAGAAGAGAACAGACGCTTTTTGCACGTTTATATAGCGAGGCGCTTGGTCCAAGAAAAACGCCTGCTCCAAGCCGTCACTAACATGGAGAACAGACGCTTGAGTTACACTGGTTTTATGGCGCCAATGACTCGCCATGGTACAGTATATTGAGTATAAGCAGTATTTACTCTGCCCCTCTCAACTACACCAACCTAATTCTGTTAGCGTTACCCAGGTAGCATGACGAATCAGAAATTTGTCTACCGCATTCCATCTCTCAAAATTGTTAAGAGCGTTTATACCACAGATAAAACGCTGAAAAAAAATTTACTAAACTCTAATAAAATTGTTCGTTGTATTAATAAACAGTAATTAATGGGCCACTTTTCATTGGATCCATATACAATTTATCATTTGTTAATCGAAATCATTCGTAATATTAACAAATTATTTATCGAACCAGCGATGTTGTTTATTGAGACAACGAAAGGAGTTCAATAATCATATATAATATCACGAGTCGTCAAATAATAGTCGATTATTTTTCATAATCATTATTACGAATGTTATTTGAGATCCCGAGTGCGCGTAGCGCACGAGAGAAATTTTTAACCTCAAATGGCATGAGTGGTAATGTTGAAAAATAATCGACTAATAATTTGGTTGTATTTGGTTGTATGACGAGTTGTATTTAGCAGACAACTAAACGAACATAAATAGTAACATTATTTCATACAACATAATCCTTTGTTGTCATTTTTTCTTCTAACAAAATTAAATATTATTTTATCTTAGTAGGCGCATAAATGTTATAAATTTGTAATTTATTTTAGACAAATAAACATAAACATGCATTCATAAATGAATGAAAACGGACATCTATATTATTTACAAATTGCATTTTTACATAATTTTGTATTATTGAATAATTAATTAAAATGTTATTTAGAAACTAATAATTATCTTTTAAACAAAATTATAAATAAAAAAAATTATCTCATTAAGAAAAAAAAATTATCTCAATTTCTCTAGTTTTAAATTAATATATTAAGTAGGCCGAAAATAGTCACTATAATTCGCTGTTCCTTCCCATCAGAGAAAAATAATCGATATAATTCGTTTTGATTTGTTAAAAAATAGTAGATGAAGCGTTTTTATTGGACCTTATCGACTTTATTTAGTGAGTTGAATTGTCAGTAAATTTTTTTTATATAACGACAATTTTATTGAATTTTATTTTCAGTGAATACATAATACTTTTTTGTGCTATAAACACATATGATATCGTTAGTTTAATAGTAAAAACATATTATTCTATTAAACTATCGGCGGTAAAAACATAGCATTAGCCATTACATGATTTTATACCTGTTTAAATTTTTTTTGTTTTTAATGTATATAGTGTTTAATTTTTATTTAATGTATTCTTATATTAATCGTCGCAAAAACAACCAAAAGGCTGTAAAAAAGCCGCGCCATGTTTTTCTTTAGCTTGAAACTATCATTTTAACTATAACAAATAAATTCTTGTATCTTATTCTCTACAAAAACTTCTCAAATCATAAAGCACTAGTTATAAAATTTCTTAATGGCATTTTGTTTTCTAAACATCTAGCTATATTATATAATTTAAGTAATACTCTAGAACTACATATCATAATTCTAAAATATATAATAAATATGCAAATTTATTAAAATTTATTTAAGCAGAGGAAATATAATTTATTTTTTTTTCTATAAAAAAACCGCTCACTTTCACTTACATATTTCTTGAACAAAAACCTTGGCGCGACCTTTTCTCAATTAATTTAATAATGTCACTCCTAAGGTCTATTTTCAGACGACTGTGAAAAGCCGATGAATTCAACAGTGGACTTCTAATTATATTAATTAAGTCAGTATCATATTTTCTACAATTTTCCTGAAGTATATTAATCTATTTGAAATTCCCTTTATATTATTACGGTATGCTTAATTTTAAATAAGACATGATTTGCTGTAAGAATATCTAGCAAATGGCAAATATAACAATATAACGATGACTATGAAATAACATTATCAATAAATTTCTTTTCGTACTGAATTTTAACATTCAATCAATGGTTATTTCAATATAATGTTTATTATGAGTCAACCATAGTCACTATGCGGTTGGCTTTATTGTCATATTAAGAAAAGGTCGCGCCAAGGTTTTTGTTCAAGAAATATGTAAGTGAAAGTGAGCGGTTTTTTATAGAAAAAAAAATAAATTATATTTCCTCTGCTTAAATAAATTTTAATAAATGTGCATATTTATTATATATTTTAGAATTATGATATGTAGTTCTAGAGCATTACTTAAATTATATAATATAGCTAGATGTTTAGAAAACAAAATGCCATTAAGAATTTTTATAACTAGTGCTTTATGATTTGAGAAGTTTTTGTAAAGAATAAGATACAAGAATTTATTTGTTATAGTTAAAATGATAGTTTCAAGCTAAAGAAAAACATGGCGCGGCTTTTTTACAGCCTTTTGGTTGCTTTGCGACGATTTGACTGTTTTTTGTAAAGTTATAATATAATATGGGAGAATCAAATTATTACTATCCATATAAAATGTTTTCTACAGTGAACTTTACTCTCGATTTTTTATCAATCTAGGACCTGGGTGCAATATTTTAAAAAATAAAAGTATCGTTTTCATGTAAACAGGTCTCAACTCATGACATGAACAACTCATGAAAAAGTAAAAGAAATATTCGAAAATAAGTCTAAAGCAATGCATTCGAAAATTAATAAAATTATTACATACAACGGAAACACACACATAAAAACTATAGTCTTTGACTAATAATTTTAAAAAATTAACAAAACAATTTTATAAAAGTTCTTGAGGATAGCATAAAAGCTTAAATCGATTATTATTTACTCTAAATAAATAATAAACAAAACAACATTGTGCGAAAAAAGATGTGAAATTAAGTGTTTCGCAATTAAACAATTTTTTTTAAAAATTCTTGATTATGTTCAGCCAAGTACCATTGGTGTCTTCCATAAACTTTGTAGTCTATGATTGACTGAAAGTTTTAAAAAATTTCAGTTTTTACGGTTATATACGAAATCGGCACATATTTGTCATTTTCGCCTTATCTTACCACATAAATATACGTAAATACATATATTTTCATTTTTAGTGAGAAAGTCGTTGTGAATAATGGATAACAAACAATCAAGTCCTCACCATAAGGGTTTTGTTCTACTTTTTCAAAGTACGGAACCCTTAAAATAATAATAAAATTTTCTCAAATTCTTTTCTTTATATCTCATAAAGCTTAAAAACACAAAATTTTAAAGCCTACTAAATTATTTTTTAATCTCATCACTTCAAAATAACTACCAACGTTCTAAAATAAAATGAAATAAAAATTAAAATTTATTATCGATATAACATTTGTTGGGTTCTCTCAGATAACAAATTTACATAATAGATCAAATACATGTTTTCACAACATCGTTTTCTTAACACATCAATAATAGGTCTTTTTACTGAAAGCATATTCTAAATATATTCTTTTTTCTAATACTTTTATAATTACCAACTTCCATTTAATATATTAATAAAACATTTGATGGGTTTTCTGGATACAAATTACAAACATAACAAATATTTTTATCGAAAACAACTATATGTTTGCAAACTAATCTGGGTTCGTGTTTAAGTTTTTTAACTTTGTTAAATATTACCAATATTGAGGGATAATAAATTTCAATTCGCATAATTTTGTGTTTTTCAATTCTGTACATTTGGTTGGTTTTTGAAAATTCGCCAAAATGATACTAAATTACTACATGCATATCAATGCTACCAACGTGGTATAAAAATTTGTAAAAACTTTTTAATTCTACTAAAAGTTTGGGAAAGCAAAATTTTGATTTTATAAACTTTCAGAAAAAAGCATGAATGCTGACTTTTTTTTTACTAATGAGAAACATATAGTTAAATAATATATACTTTTATTGATAACTTTGAATACAGTTGTAGAAATAATGCAAATTATTCGAAATGAAAATTTTAACCTTTAAAACCTATTCGGTGCACAGTATATATACTAGTAGTGTCTTTCAAAACATGGCGCGCAAGACACTACCGCGTCTCTTGATTTCTAATAAATGAGCTAAAAATCAAGAATTTCTTTGTTTAGTATATAATTAATTATACAGTTATTTTAACTTAGCAAAAAGTTGAAATGTGTGAAAATATAACAAACTCACGTTAACTTAACTGAGAAATAGGTCAACATTTGGTTTAAATGAACTATAACGCATAGTTTAAGAATGGTTAGTTTAAACAGGCCACATTTTTAAAATTCGTTAAAAATAGTTCAATACAAACTAACATTTTTTAACTATACATAAGTGAAATTGACTAAATAGTTTGTTAAGTTAGATGATTAGCAAAGGTCAAAATAACTAAGCAATTACTGATGTCATTTATAGTTAAAATTGACCAGATGCAAAGTTCTAATTTACTAAGCAAAAGTAAGTGTTAAGGTAACCCATGCAAAATTAATAATATTAAACTTGCGCTTAGCTGGTTGAAAAACAACCGATATTCTTGGTTAAGTTAAGTATCTTTTTTGGTTACAATTACCCAGAAATTTTTTTCAGTGTGGAGAAGAAATCGCCAAATGTAGCACCATAAAAGAGATAATCAGCTGTCAAGAAGAGCAAAAGGTCTTCCTGCAGAGAAACAATCCCGCATTAGTAGCAATACTTCAAGATCTTAGTAAAAGAATGAATCCAGCCGAATTCAAAGAATCTAGAGGGTATTAACGAAGATGAGCAGCGTTTTCTCTGCTGGAGATGAAGATGTTGGAAGAACAAACATCGTGCGACATAGGATCAACACTGGAAACGCTCATCCTATCAGACAGCCTCCTAGAAGACTACCACCAGCTAAACACGAGGAAGTGCAAGGAATGCTGAACAAAATGAAAACTGATGGAGTCATTAGGCCATCTAAGAGTCCGTGGAGCTCACCAGTGGTGCTAGCTAGAAAAAAAGATGGGTCATCTCGTTTTTGTGTAGACTATCGAAAACTAAATGAGGTAACCATTAAGGACAGCTATCCACTGCCACGAATTGATGACACACTGGATACACTATCAGGAGCCAAATGGTACAGCACTCTAGATCTGAAGAGTGGTTACTGGCAAGTTGAAATGCATCCAGAAGATCGGCGAAAGACAGCATTTTCTTCTGGCAATGGGTTGTGGGAGTTCAATGTGATGCCGTTTGGTTTATGCAATGCCCCAGCAACATTTGAACGTCTAATGGAATGCGTGTTGCATGGTTTAACCTGGAAGGCCTGCCTAGTTTATCTTGATGACATCATTATAATGGGTCGCAACTTCGAAGAGCATCTAATGAACCTCGAAGAAGTACTCAGAAGAATAAGTAATGCTAACATGAAGTTGAATCCGGAAAAGTGCAATCTCTTCCACAAAGAAGTGAAGTACCTTGGACACATCATTACAGAAAATAGAGTCAGAACCGATCCCGAGAAGATTGATTCTGTGAAAAATTGGTCAGTACCGAAGAATGTTCATGAGCTACGCAGTTTTCTTGGCCTATGCACCTATTATCGTAGATTCGTGGAGAATTTCGCTAATATCGCCAAGAGTCTACATAAATTGACAGAGGCAAATACCTAGTTTCTGTGGACAACCGAATGTAATGAGGCATTTTGCCGTTTAAAAGAAAAACTATGCAACACCCCTATACTAGCCCATCCAGAATCCGGAAAGATGTTCATTCTGGACACAGACGCAAGCAATGTAAAAACCGGAGCTGTTTTGTCACAGAAAATTGGAGACGATGAGAAAGTGGTGGCGTACTTCAGTAAAGTTCTGTCAAAACCGGAGCGGAATTACTGTGTCACGAGGAAGGAGTTGCTAGCTATCATCAAGGCTGTGAAACATTTCCACAAGTATTTGTGTGGACAACCATTCCTGATTCGCACGGACCATGCTGCTCTAAAATGGTTATTACAATTCAAATTTCCTGAAGGACAAGCAGCAAGATGGATAGAGATCCTGCAGAACTACGACTTCAAAGTTGGACACCGCCAGGGAAGGATCCAAGGTAACGCCGATGCCTTGTCCAGAAGACCCTGTATAGAGGAATGTAAGTCATGTAGCAGAATCGAGGAAAATGAGGCAATGAAAGTGAGCCAAATCAAGTTCCAAACTCCTGAGGATTGGTGTACCGAGGCAATTAAAAGAGAGCAGCTAGAAGATCCAGCTATGGCACCAATTTTGAAATGGAAAACCGAGGGAAGGCGACCGGAGTGGAAAGAGGTAGCACCTTTAAGTACGGAGGTGAAATGCTACTGGGCGCAATGGGACTCACTATTGATGGACAACGGGATACTAAAAAGAAAATGGGAGTCCGCCTGATGGAAAGAAAGTGTTGGAACAGCTGGTGTTGCCATCAAGTCGAGTAGAAGTGGTACTGGGAAAGCTGCATGGAAGTATTTCTGGAGGACACCTGGGAGTCAATAAAACCCTAGCCAAAGTAAGGGAAAGGTTTTATTGGGTAAGGTATCGAACCGACGTAGAGCAATGGCGTCGGCGATGCGATACTTGTGCAGCGAGCAAAGGACCAAAAACTAGAACTCGAGGAGAGATGCAACAGTACAATGTGGGTGCCCCAATGGAGAGAATTGCTATAGACATCGCGGGGCCACTTCCGGAAACGACAAAAGGTAACAAATACATCATGGTGGTAATGGTAAGTAATCACTTTACAAAATGGCCGGAAGCGTATGCGATACCGAACCACGAGGCAGTTACGGTCACTGAAACGTTAGTCAACGAATGGGTTTGCAGATATGGAACACCGCTCGAGTTGCATACCTACCAGGGAAGGAATTTCGAATCTCAACTGATGGAAGAGCTGTGCAGAACACTCGACATTAGAAAAACACGAACTACACCTATGAACCCACAATCGGATGGCATGGTAGAACGGTTCAACCGAACCATGGAAGAACATTTGTCGAAGGTAGTGGAAGCCAACCAAAGAAATTGGGATAAGGATCTTCCGTTATTCTTGATGGCCTATCGTAGCGCAGTGCACGATACGACATGTGAAACGCCAGCGAATGTCATGTTCGGAAGAGAACTACATCTTCCTAGTGACATCGAGTTCGGCATCCCTGGAGGTCTGGTATCTACGAAAACAGATTATGTGGGACAACTAAGGGAGAAGATGAATAAAATCCATCAACAGGTTCGAGACCACATTAAGATTGCCAGTGACAAAATGAAAACCAGGTACGACATAAATGCAAATAGTGGCGGTTTTCAAGAAGGAGAATTGGTATGGCTATACAACCCCAGGAGAACTAAGGGAAGATCACCCAAGCTGCAGCCAGATTGGGAAGGTCCATATAAAATAATCAAACGAATTAATGATGTTATCTACCGCATCCAAAAGGGACCCCGTACCAAGATGAAAGTGATACAAAGATCTGCAAAGGTTGGCACCGTACCAAGGTAACAGTACCAATCTGATAGCTGATTTTGTTCGGGACGAACAAAACTAAATGGAGGGCAATGTAATAAACTTCGTCCAGAATGGGTTAATTTAATTTATTCATTCATAAAGATGAATTAAAAGTCAACTCCTTTTTTTGCATAAATTAATGTAAATTAAATTTGTTATACAAATGTTTACATTAATGAATTAAAAGGAGGTGTGGCCTATTGATTTCTAGAAACTACAGTGAGTACCAGAAGATTCGGCTTATTTGTTTTTGAATATAAATAAGCGAACAAAATATCAGATAGTCAGTTTTTTTTTTGCAATTAAAAGTGTTTTACAAATATTCGCAAGTATAAGGAATAATCGGGTGGTACTTGAGCCTGGGTACTAATAGTTAAAGAATTTGAACCTAGTGGAATAGTAAATACAGATTTTACGATTCCGACTCTCATTGATTCAAATTGTGGAAAAGCGGTGGAGTTTATCGTGCATAAATTGGAGACCCTGGAATTTATTGTAATTAAAATCGGAAGTTTATGTAATTGGTTGATAAATAAAGTTTGAGATTTTGTTAACTAAAGATCCGTCTTTTTACTGTCGTATTTGCTCAATAATCGAAAAGAACCAACGCAGAGTCGTTACCATATATTTTTTATTTTTTGTTGAGCACTAGATATCTTATATAAAAATTATGGTGAGTTTATGAAAACACTATTCAAAAATTATCAAAAATTAGTGTTTTCATAAACTCACCATAATTTTTAAAATTTCATTATTCTGTTGCGTTGTTACAAAATTTATAGCGCAACACAATAAAATTTTCATTATTCGTGAATGTAAGAATGTATATATATAACAATGCATACTATTATTGTTTTAAAGACACATAAATAAAGAGTTATACGTTTTATACGTTCACTGGCACAAAAGTAGACACGAATAAACTTTGCAGTTAAATTTCCCTGTTAATTTATCCCAGAAACGATAATTATTAAAAACGGCAAACGCTTTTAGTACTTATAACATTCAAACTGACTATGATTTTCGTGAGAAGTCTTAAAAACTGAAGAAGTCGAACAATATTCCTAACTAGAATATTCTTCCAACAGCTTCGAAACTCCCAACGGTTTATTGTAGAAATTTCCAGTAACACAACGTTCAAAATAATACACAAATTATTTCTACTCATTTCTAACACTTATAACTTTATTTACAATAACTAATTTAAAAATCACTTTTATGATTTTAACTTTACCGTCGCAGGTTTAAAATAAAACTAATCACTAATCTACAAGAGGCAATCGCTTTTATACTATTCTGCTTAATTTCTAGATAATTCGAGGTCACTTCTTAGAAACCTTGAGAAAATAGTAGAATATTCGATTACTTTACGTTATGCTGATTTGATTCATAAAATCATTCAATTTTATTTATTGTTGACCCAAATTCCACGAAATACAACAACAACACTATTCATTTCATTAATTGGTTGGTGTGTTTTGTTGTGATTTGATTTTTCTGGAAGTCACTGTTATCGTTTGGATTTTTCTGTAATCGTTACTATACCCTCCACTTAAGCCTGTTCGTCCCGAACAGGATCTAGATCTCTCCTCCATTTGTCGAATCCAAACATTTTTTTTCTTTTTTCTATTTCCTAGGCTGTTCAGAATTACTTGCGGTCTGTTTCTTACTTTTGTAAGGCCTTAACCAAATTTTTTTTTTAAGTCGGTCCACCGTGATGAATATGGATTCTCATTACCCCTAAAGTGCTCCTTATCTTTTCCCTTTAAGTATTTCACACTGCCTTATCCTTGAACCATTCTCATTTTCAGCTGCGATTCATCCCCGTTTGAAGCCTTTTGAACCACTTCATTTACATTGCTCACTTCGTTATTGACCTGAACTTGTTTCCTTTTTAACTTTTGGCATTTGTTTAAACATCTGCGTCGGTTGACGCTTCTCTCTCTCATCTGTTTGGATGAGGGTTCAGTATTTTCCTCTGCACTGCATAGTTTCTCATCGCTGCTAATATCTATAGACTCTGACTCATTCACAAGTAATGGCATCTCAACATTATTAACCTTTAGGATCCCACATCCAAAATCGAAGACTAATTCCTTCGCCTTCATGAAGTCCATCCCCAAATGACTTCATCCGTAATGTCCACTATAGCACCTCTTGTTTATAGCAGTTGTTCCCTAATTTTATTTCAGCGATCCTTTTCCCAGCTATATCAGCGCATTCTCCAGTTACTGTTCCGAGTTTAAATCCATCTGATGGTTCCAAAATGCCACCAATCCAACCTTTGCGAACGAATGTTAAAGCTGATCCTGTATCCAGTATCATGAAGCAACTTTTATTTTCGATTTGTCCGTTGATACCCAAGTTTTCGGGATGGAATTCGGAATTGGGATGTAGCTAACACTCTCCTCACTTCTTGGCTTTAAAGGTCTATCTTCAACTGGCCTCCGTTGAATAGGAGACGAAGACCTTTCACGCTTCCTGTTCCAGCAGTCCTGTGCTATATGGCCCGATTTGCTACATATCCAGCACAGGAGTTTCCTACTGCTGTTTCTGAACCCTACGTGCTCCGTTTCTTCGGCTCCTCTGTTCTCCACAGAAGACGACAATCTCTCTGCTTCCCCATTTTCCTTGCACTCCTGTGCCACGAGACCCTCTTCATCACATACCCAGCATCTGATGTCGCTTCTATTTCTGTGTGCCAGAATTTCCCTTTTGATTCCCCTCTACATTCCCTTTTCTGCATCCACCGGACGGCATACACATCCTCTGTACCATCTCATGTTGCATTGCGTATGCGACTGTTTCATGGAAAGTCGCCTTAGGTGTAGTGATTACTTTGATCCTGGTTTCTGGATCTCGGATACCATCAATGAAGGCCTCGATCCTCATTTTCTCTATAAAATATGGTGGAGTGTTCGCGTATGCTGATTGAACAAGGCGTTCTACAGCCAAGAAATAGTCCTGAAGAGATTCTCCATTTCGTTGTAAGCGAACTTTTAACTCGATTCTGTATAACTCCTTTTTATGGTCGCTGCCATATTTACGTGCCAATGCATTCATCACTTCAGCATAGCTTTTTCGGTCATTTTCTGGCACTGCCTGTAATGCTTCAGCTCTTCACCTATTAATGCAGCAAGACGATTTTCGGCGTTCCAAACATTCTGGTCTGCTGCTATGTCAAACTGGAACTTAAAGATGCCGAAAGATGTGGTACCGTCATATGATGGTGGTTTTAGTTTAATATTTGCCATTTGTAGTACCACATGTGAAGTAACTTTATTCGTTTCAACATCTTGCAACCGTTTCTCCAAATCATCCACTTTCGATAAAACTTTATGCTCAAAATCATTAATTTCACTTTGCATCTTCTCGACTTTACCATCGAATGCCGTTGACATTTGTAGAAGTTTCTCGTCCAAGTGTTGATGGATGCTAATTGTTTCTTCTTTGGTAGCAGCCATATTATTGTTAACTATTTCCATCTGTTGATTCATGTTACTGCTTTGTTGATCAAATTTTTGATTTATTTCGTCTTTATTGGCAACCATATTAGCATTGATTTGATTGATAGCTGCCATCAAAGTTTGAAATCGAAGTTTGCAGGTGGTACTTGAGTTGTTGTTTCCACAACAACACTTTTCTCCTCTTCAGTTGGTACTAAATCAATATTTGTACTAATCACTCCAAACTGATAGCTTTCCACTTCTACTCCATTGGCTTCCATAGCCTCTCGAAGCCGTAGCATCAATTCACTTTTGTTTCCACTTGTCGACAATCCCCTTTTTTCTAGTTCTTCTTTAACTCAGGAACCTTCAATTCACTTAAGAAAACCATTATTCACAAATTGCTAATCCCACCGCTGTCACCAAGGTTACGTTTTTCTAACCTTACTTCGAATTGGCCATACTCACAATTCGATAAACACAATTCCCAAATCATTTTTTGAGTTCGATCACTGATTAGTAAGCACAAACACCAGGTTTTATTAGGTATTCAACTACTTAATTGTTCCACAATAACAGGAAAACAATACAACAAACAATATTCCTAAATAGAATATTCTTCCAACAGCTTCGAAACTCCAACGGTTTATTGTAGAAATTTCCAGTAACACAATGCTCAAAATAATACACAAATTATTTCTACTCATTTCTAACACTTATAACTTTATTCCCAATAACTAATTTAAAAATGACTTTTATAATTTTAACTTTACCGTCGCAGGTTTAAAATAAAACTAATCACTAATCTACAAGAGGCAATCACTTTTATACTATTCTGCTTAATTTCTAGATAATTCGAGGTCACTTCTTAGAAACCTTGAGAAAATAGTAGAATATTCGATTATTTTACGTTATGCTGATTTGATTCATAAAATCATTCAATTTTATTTATTGTTGACCCAAATTCCAAGAAATACAACAACAACACTATTCATTTCATTAATTGGTTGTTGTGTTTTGTTGTGATTTGATTTTTCTGGAAGTCACTGTAATCGTTTGGATTTTTCTGTAATCGTAACAGTATGAAAGAAAATACATATATATTTTTCAATTCAAATATAAATTGGCCTTGCAATTCTGATGGGCATGCCGCTTAATAAGCGAGTGAATAACAAAATTATTTATTTTTTGACAATATATACATAAATTTAGATTTCTTTCATCCATTACTAATATATGTGGTGGTTACTAAGAGACGGAGACGCAAAGGTTTGAACCTCAAACCTCAGTCAAAGTAAAAATTGTGAGTCAAATACTCGCCAAAATGACCAGGACTCGTTTGATTGCAGCCCTCGATTAACACGAGCTAAAAATTTTATCTTCGTGTGAAATTCGATTTATTTTTGGCATTTTTACATAATATAATATTGCAATTGCGGAACAACTCTTAATCTGTTATCTAAAAAATAGTCAAGTTGATAACCTTTTTGCATGCAGTAACCAAGTTGTATGAACGTATATGTACATCTTATCACTACCAGTCTTACATTTATAGATTTTCTATAAAACAATTTATCTCCACATTTTTGACAATGATGACATACGACATCGCTCCATCATAACTGGCGATAAGATTTTATTTCACATATAAATTAGTGTAATTATAGATTTCATTAAATTGAGTTAAAATTCATTGAAGTCCCATTTGTGTTGAATCTTGTTTTGTTTTAGAAAAAGTTTGTTAAAGTATGGATTCTATAGTTCCAAAAATTTTAAATTAAATATTTCAAAATATGTGTGTTGTAAAATATTGATTGACATGTGTTAATCTCATGCTCAGTAGGTCGTGTTGAAATTCTTTTAAATATTTGAAAAGGACTTGAACAAAATATTTTATAGGCCATTTTGATGGAAATTATCAAATTTTGGTACCGAAATTTGGGTTTGTAGCTATAAGGACCTTGAACCATGGCACTGTGAAATTCTTGAACCTTCTGTTTTCATCAACCCTCGGCTTTGAACTAGCCACCATTTCTTCAAAGACTATATGTTCTAGTGTATTTTTCAAACGACTGAAAGTTTTTTTTCATCGATAAATTTTAACATGATTGAATCACTATTAAATTTTGATGATTCAATTTTAAATTTGTGATAAGTTTTGACCTTTATTACTACACTGAAAAAAAAATTAAGCAATGTCAACCTCATATCGGATTTAGCAGTTTATTATTCAAACATAGAAACAAACAATTATACAAACAAAACAATTTTACCGTGGTTGGGGCAACTACCATAGGTAAACATTTTCCCGACAACAGAGTGAGGTTTATTTAAAATATTAAGTATTACATACAGAAGTTGAATAAAGTTTATATCTATTTCCATGAAATAAATTTACTTTTGGCCTTATATCTTGAATTTTTTATTAACCGACTTCCAAAAAGAAGGAGGTTCCGTGTTTCACTGTAGGGTTTTTTTTTATATATGTACACCGATTTCTCAAAAACGGCTCGTTCGATTTGGATGATTTAAATTGTGTTCTATTTGGGTTTATTCACAGAGGGTCCCATAATTTTTTTTATGATGTGAAAAATACCGTTATTCAGAAAATTGGAAAAAAACATATTTTTTTATGAATTTTCGTTGATTTCGTCAAAACATATTATTCTGTTTGTTTGTTGTGAGCAGTATTATATTGCTATACTTGTCGAGGTTATCGTAAATAATTTTCTATGACGGGTAATGTGTATGCCGTTTGTGCAAAAATCATAAAACCATAATTAATAGATTGTCACTGATGAAAGTTTTTCCAGTATTTGAAGTTATTACTTTTAAAACGCTTTCTAGCCGACATTTGCTTTATGACTTCACTAAAAATAAAAAAATTAAAAAACCGTTTTGAAAAGAAATAGAACCGACTTCAGAAAAAACAAAAGAGGCACAAACAAGTGAAAAATAACTCAATTATGGCTTTTATAGACAAAAATAAGTTACATTTTGATTAATTTAATTTAATTATGCTTTACTATCGACAAAAAAATTACGCTATTAAAAAAGTTACTATATTAAAATAGTTACTTTTTAACCGACTTCAAAAAAGCAGGAGGTTCTGTGTTTCACTGTAGGTTTTTTTATATGTAGTACACCGATTTCTCAAAAACGGCTCGTTCGATTTAGATGATTTAAATTTTATTCTATTTGAGTTCATTCCCAGAGGGTCCCATAATTGTTTCTTTGATGTGAAAAATACCGTTATTCAGAAAATTAGAAAAAAAACAGATTTTTAATGCATTTTCGCTGATTTCGTCAAAACATATTAATCTGTTTGGATATTTTGGGCAGTATTATATTGCTATACTTGTCAAGGTTATCGTAAATAATTTTCTATCACGGGAAATATGTATGCCGTTTGTGCAAAAAAATCGCAAAACCATAATTAATAGATTGTCACTGATGAAAGTTTCTCCAGCATTTGAAGTTATTACTTTTAGAACGCTTTCTAGCCGACATTTGCTTTATGACTACACTAAAAATAAAAAAATAAAAAAACTTTTAAAAAAAAAAAATAGAACCGACTTCAGAAAAAACAAAAGAGGCACAAAAAAGTGAAAAATAACTCAATTGTTGCTTTTAGAAACAAAAATACGTTACATTTTGATTAATTTAATTAAATTATACCTTACTATAGACAAAAAAATTACGCTATTATACAAAGTTACTATATTAAAATAGTTACTTTTTATTATAATTATTATAGTTATTGTGGGGGTTCCAACGGCACCTCCGATGAGTAGAGCTACCGGTTACGCCAATTGTGGGTGTCGGGTATGCCAAGTGTACTTCTTGTGCGCGTTGAAAAAAATACCTGGGAAGTCTTATGATTACCACTTACCTGGTATTATTCCCCGGATCATGTATTTCTCGATCTCGTATGTGTTGTTTTTATAAAATACACACCATTTATTACAACTTGTTATTTTTATTGATAGCACATGAAATTTTTACTACAAATGTTTTGGTTGAAAACTCTCGGTTTTCCTATTGAACAATATTTTATTTTAATAGCAAATGATTTTTTGGGAAAACTTCTTGTTTTCCTATTAAAATTATGTGAGCACAAACACTACTTTTCTTTAACAACTGATTTTTGGGAAAACTTCTTGTTTTCCTATTAAACAATATTTTATTTTAATAGCAAATGATTTTTTGGGAAAACTTCTTGTTTTCCTATTAAAATTATGTGAGAAAAACTTATGGTTTTTCTAATTTTTCACTATTTCCACTTTAAGAAAACTTATTTGGGAAATCACTACTTATTTTTTGATTTTAAAACTGTTTTGGAATTACTTCGACGGACAGTAATCCCACGTATATACAAACCGAACTTCAGACTAACTTTTCATTCAATTTTCTATATTATTTATAGGAAATTGTGAATGAAAAATTGACCAATCACAAAATAGTGATTTTTTTTCTATTTTATGAATGAATAGAAACAGTGAGAACTAATTACTCAGCATTTAATATTTTTAATTGAAAATGTTATATATTTTTTGTATATGTTATTTGAATCGTCGTTTCCGTTAATCGAATTTTTATTTAATTGTTTAATATGTTTGGATTATCATAATTGGTTTTAGGTTTATATTATAGGAATTTTTGTAAGTAAGACATTTTTTTGAACGGAAAGTTTTTTGATAGTTTTTCCATATATTGTATGTTTGGATTATTTTATTTGGGATTTGGTTTTAGAGAAAATCGCTGAGAATGGAATTTTGGTGTGAATGGAAAAATTGTTGGGTAATTGAATTAATATTTGTATTAATTGAAACATGTTTTAACATGTTTGTTTGGTGGAAATTGCTTAGCTTAGGCATTTTGAATTTTATTGTATATTCAAGAAATGTTCATTAATTTCATAAGATGATGAAATTAATTTCTAGGGAATATGTTTATAGAATTTTTAATGTATTTATTTTAGACATTGTAGCATTTTATATTTGGTTTAATAAAAAATAGCTGAAAATGGATTTTTGGTGAATAGAAAAATTATTGGATAATTGAATTAATATTTATATTAATTAAAACATGTTTTAACATGTTTGTTTGGTGAAAATTGCTTAGCTTAGGCGTTTTGAATTTTATTGTATATTCTAGAATTTGTTCATTAATTTTCATAAGATGATGAAATTAATTTGTAGGAATAGGCTTATAGAAATGTTTGGTTAAACAATATGTTGTAATGTTTGGGAATGGTTGTTACATCTTATGATGAAATAGGGTTTTGGGTTATAAATGGGTTGTAATATCATTGGTTTGGTTATAATATCTTTTATTCGTTTTGTTTGTACTAAACCTTATGTGGCTTTTGAGATTCTTTATAGAGGTTCATGTATATTCCGGTTTAGGAATACTACATCTCTCCCCTCTTTGCAAATATAAAAAATGAAAAATGAAGTTTTTCATTTTTTATAGATTGTTATATAATTTAGAAATAATAATTGATAGTGTGCTTTTATAGTGCTTTTTGTGCTTATTAGTTTGATCAATCTGTGTTCTTTCCCTTATTCTATAGGTTTCTCTTTATTTTATATTATTATATTTTTTTTTTCTTATTTCTATGCTAAAATTTATCAACTTTAATAGTTTGATTTTTTCTTAATGTTACTATATTTTATTGAATTGTATTGAATTACGTATGTTTTTTTTTCTTTTCTTTTTTTTTTATTTTTATATAAAAGTAGAAATGTTTGTTTATTGTTATTATTTGAAAAACATAAAATTTATTTATTAAAAAAAAAAAAATGATTCATAAATGGTAATGTATTTAAATTATATTGAATCGCTATTTACGATTTTATTAATACGTCTCGGTTTTGCCGATATCGTTGGTTCTGTTGCGATTGTAGGTTCTGTATACGTGGGGTTGTCTTCGATTGTGCGTATGTCTTCAGTAAGTCTTTCGTTAAAGTTTGCTGTTTCTATCGTGTAATTTTTATTTTTTAATTTTAGTCGTTTTCTAAGTCCATTAAAAAGTAGGACTATTGATATACAAATAAATCCTATCATTGCTATTGAGCTAAACGAAATATTTAATATTTTTACGTTTTCATTTTGACGTAATTCCCTTTCAGTTTTGATTTTTTCCAATTTTGATTCCTGTTTATTTATAGTTTGTAACAGCTGATGAAAGTCATTTTTTCCGTCTTGAGATGTACTGATTATTGGAATTTTTAACGATTTATGTGTTAATTCGTATTCTTTAATCGAATTAAATTTAATATCTTCCGCATCTGGGAGTTGTGGACTTGTAAGGATATGAATTCTTATGTCCTTGTTATTTTCGTATTTTAGTTGGATTCCATTGGAAGTCGCTTCACAATTATTATATAGATATAATACAACTGTTCTATTTACATTGAGTAATGTTTCGTTATTGTTTTTACACTTTATATGTATGTTAAAGCTTTCCTTAGTTATTAGTAACCATGAGTTTGGTGCATACATTCGAACTATTAGATTTTTTGGAAATTCTATCTCTTTGTATTCACATGTGTGACTATTTTGTCTAAAAGGATTATCAAATAGTTGGGCCAAACAATTAAATTTTTTGTCTATTATTAGTGGCGAATTTTGTTTACAAATTTTTGTTTTATATTCTTGTTTTAATAGAATTTCTTGACACTGTTGTAATTCCGTTAAGGACGTAATTTGAAAAGTTTTTGTTTCTAGATTTGTGGCTAATATAACGTTTTGTATATCGTACGTTAGAAATGTGTTTTCATGGATGAATGGTATTGGGTAAGGCTTATGAAGTTTGTATTTAATATCAGTTGGGAGTGGAATTTCAATTTTTATAATAATTTTATTCTTGAAAATTATCGAATTTACGTGTAGTAATTGTTGAATAATTAGTGGGTTACCTATATATAAACTTTGTCCTTCTTTCGTAATGTCATCTAATTCCTTCGCGATAATCGTCATGTTTAAGAAAGATGGGTGGATTTTGTTTTCTGTTAAGAAAAGTATGCCCGATATAAAGGTTGATAAGATACTTTTTATTTCGTATAATGTATTTATTAATAGATCTGAAACCTCAATTATGTATATTCTTTTCTCTGTTCTGATCTGTTGTTGCGCTTGTTGCATCGATAACATTTCAATGTCTGTATTAATTTTACTTATTTCGGTCCAACTATAATTAAGATTTTTTTCAATTTGGTTGAATTTTGTATTGGACCAATTCATACTTGTTTTAATGATGCTAGTTTGTTGTTCCAATAATTTAATGTTTTCTAAATCGTTTGTTTCTAATCTTCTTACTTTATTATATAATAATTCTGAATCGTCACTATCCATTGTTCCAAATAACGTTTTTTGTAATTTACCAATTCCGTTGAAATAACCTGTACTTCGCTTCGTTCTAATCCCTAACAAGTGGCTAATTTCGTCTTGTTGTGTGGCTATGTCGTTTATTAATGTGTCTAACTCGTGAATTATGTTTTTGCAATATGGTGTACGTATTATTTCTGATTTTCCTACGTGACAAACTCTGTTAATTTCTACTTTAGATTTTTCTATTAATATTGTTATGTTTCTTAAATCTAATATGTCAACTCCAGTGAGGATTGACCATGAATCTAAATAAAATATTCCTTCTCCTACTTCTTCGAAAATTATTTTTCTATTACTCACATCTTTAATTGAATACATTATTGTTGTAGCGCTGCTAATTAAAAATCCCCATATAATCGTTTGTAAAATCATTTTCATTTTTATCTGTAAAATTATATATAAACAAAAATTGAATTCTTGGAGAGAAAAAAAAAAAAAAATTAAAATGTTTATATTTGTTTTCCAATTTTGTTTTGTGTTATTTGCCAATTGTGGTTATTTTTATTTTTAAAAATAAATTTTATTAGATTTAAATGGTTGCTAATTTCAACCTATTAAAGTGTATTACTTTATTCTTATTTCTGATTCTAATTGTGCAATTTACTGGGCCATTAATCTTCACGATTTCATACGGTCCGATCCAGTTTTCTGAAAGTTTGTTTTTCTTAGCTTCGTTTTTATAATAAACGTTGTCGCCTACTTGAAAATTAATTGGGTTTGTGTATCTGTCGTAATATTTTTTGTTTTCTTCTTTAGATTTTTTTAAAAATTCTTTATTTATAAGATTTGCCATTTGAGTTTTGTGTTTTATTATGTAAAAATAATTTTCATTGTTGTAAACTGGGCTTGGAGGTGCCTTCAAATTAGTTGGTAATGTTATATTAAAGCCAAATAAACATTCCATTGGTGTTAATTTTGAACGACTGCTCGGAGTGTTATTGTGGACGAATGCAGCTTGCCTTAACCATTGGTCCCAATTTAGTTGATCGTGCTGTACGAAATTCCGTAGATATTCCCCTAAAGGCCGGTGACTTCGTTCTAGGATACCATTAGCTTGTGGGTGATATGCAGTTGTTTCAATTTTTTTGATTTTTAGAAATTTGCAAACTTGTTTGAATACTTCTCCTGTAAAATTTGATCCTTGGTCTGTGAGTAAGACCTTTGGTACTCCAAATCTCGATACTATTTCGTCATAAAATATTTTTGCTACAGTATTGGCTTCTGCATCTGGCATTGGGTAACAATCAAAAAATCGCGTTAGTTCATCTTGGAAAGTTAGGATATATTTATTACCATTGTGTGTTGTTGGTAATGGTCCTACCATATCTAAAAATACTTTATCAAAAGCTCTTTCCGGTATTTTTGAGATTTGCATAGGCATTTTTATCAGTTTCGAGGTTTTGTTCTTTTGGCATTTTTGACATTTTTTCACATAATTTTTTATGTCCTGTATCATGTTTTTCCACTTGTATTCTCTTACTATTCTTAAGTAGGTTCTTTGCGCCCCTTGATGACCTCCTAAAGGTGAATCATGGTAGTCCTTTAGTATTTGGATGATATCCTCTTGTTGTGTAATATGCTTAATTTTTGTGTGTTCCTCATCGGAATTTTCCCAATCCTCTTCCGTGTCGATCGGTACCATTTGATTTTTTTCGATTTGGTTAGTGTTTGTCTCATTATTGGTCATATGGTTTTTCTCTTGGTTTGTTATATTATCCATAGCTTTTGCTGCCTGGGCCCGTGTGATTGCTAGTATCTTGGTTTTCTTGTTTTCAGCATTTGAATTGTTTTCCATTATTTCGTCGTTGTTCGGCAATCTGCTTAATGTATCGGCATTCTGATTTGTCTTACCTGGTTTATATTGGATTTCGTAATCATAATCCATTAGTTTAATGCTGAATCTAGCTATTTTCGAATTCGGGTGTGAAATATTTATCGCCCCTTTCAATGGTTTATGATCAGTGTAGATTGTGAATTTTCTTCCATATAAATAACACCTGAAGGTTTTTACTGCCCAAACTATTGCTAGTAATTCCTTTTCTATGGCTGAGTATCTTCTTTCTGCATCATTTAGTGATCTGCTTGCGTAAACTATTGGTTTGTCGGAGTTGACTTCCCCTTGTGAAAGGATTGCTCCTAATGCGGTGTTACTTGCATCTGTTGTTACTAAGAATGGTTTTTTGAAATCAGGATAAATTAATATTGGTGGGTTAATTAATAAATGTTTTAGTTTTTCGAATGCGAATTGACATTCATTAGTCCATTTGAATTTTGAATTTTTCCTTAACAATTTGTTAATAGGTTCTGCAATTTTTGCGAATCCTTCTATAAATTTCCTGTAATAATTTGCGAATCCCAGAAATGATTGTGTTTGTCGTACCGTTCTTGGTATCGGATAATTCTTAATTTTATCTACCCTACTTGGGTCTGGTAGTACTCCATTTTCTGTACATTGATGCCCTAAATACACTATTTCTCTTCGAAGGAATTGACATTTTTCTAACTTTACTTTTAAATTGAACTTTCTAAGTCTGTCGAATACTTTTATTAATTTTGAGTTGTGGTTTTCTAAGTCTCGTCCATAAATGACAATGTCGTCTAAATACACATAGCATTCGATACCTTGTAGACCTGTTAAAACGTGGTTCATTATGCGCTGAAATGTAGCAGGTGCTCCTGTTAAGCCAAATGGCATTCTCACAAATTCGTAGTGCCCATATGCAGTACTGAATGCAGTTTTTTCACGGTCTGCTTCGTCTACTAAAACTTGATGATATCCGTCCGCTAAATCCAACGTTGTGAAATACCTAGAGTAGCCGATTTGATCTAGTATTTCTTCGATCCTAGGTAACGGGAAAGCGTCACCTAAAGTTATTTTATTAAGTTTGCGAAAATCTATCACAATACGAAACTTCTTTGTATTGTCAGTAGAACGTTTTTCTACTACTAGTAGCGGTGAGTTCCAAGCTGACATTGATTGTTGAACTATACCTTGATTTAACATTTCCTCAACTTGTGTATTAATTTCTCTTCTTTGAGTCTCAGGTAGTCTATACATTTTTTGATTTATTGGAGCGGTGTCCGGCTGGACTGTTATTTTATGTTGTAATACCTCAGTGTATGTCAGTTGATCGTTTGGAAGATGAAATATGTCACAGTAATCTCGGCATATTTTCTGTATTGACTCTCTTTCGTTGTCTGTCAACGTCTCTTCTAGTTTTAATTGATTTAAAATTTCCATTTCTCGATTTGATTTCCAATTGTAATGCTCCTTTATATTAAAAATGTTTGGTAACTCTTTTGTATCTGACTTTTCTATATTGTAATCTGATAGTTTGTGTATTTCTGGTTCATAGTTTTCCAAGACTTCGTCCTCTTCATTGGCATTTAAAAATCCTAATATAATTTCCGAGTTAATTGGTTCTGTAATCACGTTTGCTGCATATAAACCATTTTTTATTTTCTTTGAGAAACATATCAATGTTTCCTTTGGATCTGTTTTTAATTTAAATTTCCATGCAATTTTTGATCGTTTAGGTATTACTATTTTTCCTACAGTTGATAATAAAATTTTTTCATTTTTTGTTTGTGTAATATCATAAGAAATATGGTTGTCTTCCATGTTTTTGTTTGTCGTTTGTATACTGTTAGTATTTTTAATGTCGTTCAATGACTTCATTGCATAATTTTCTTTTCTTTTCTTGTTCATATTCGTGAAATGTATGTCATTTAGTTTTTTATGGCTTAGTTTTGTATATAGGTCAATGTTTTTATAAAATTTAGTTATTGGATCTCTGTTTATAGTTTTATTAATGAAATAATTTTTTGTGTTGTAAATATTTTTTAAATTTGATCTTTTTATAGTAAAAATGTTTTTGCTTTTTGTCTTTGGGATAGTTTTATTTATTTTAAAACGTTTTTTATGATAACATATGTTTGAGGGATTTATGTAGTTTACTTTATGTTTTTTGTTTGGGTTAAGGTCGTTTGTAGATTTGTTTAGACAATGTAAGTTCGTTTTCTGAGAATCTTGTGAATTGCCTTTGTATTTATAACATGTATTTGTATTGAAATTATAATCGTTCGCGTTAGTGATAATGTTGGAATTATTTGTATTTATTTTATAATCGTTAATAGAATGTTTTAAATTACTTGTAATGTTTTCGTTGGCTTTTTTAGCCGTTATATAATCATTTGTTTTTGTTTTATATTTGTTTATTAAATCGTTTAAATTTGTCTTAATATTCGTATTGTTTTCATTAGCTTTTGTAGCAATTATAGAATTATTTGTATTCGTTTCATATTTATTTGTTAAATCGTTTAAATTTGTCTTAATATTATTTGTTATTAAATCTAAATTATTATGAGAATTTGGATTTCCAACGGTACTTGATTTTTCTGTACGTGTTACCTTATGTTCAGATGTTGACTCTAAATTATTTTCGAGTAATTGAGTCCCAATTTCAGAGATGTTCGCGTCTCTGATATCATGGTAAACCTGAACTGGTCGTTTCGTAATACTATCAACCCCACTATCAGAGATGTTCGCGTCTAAGATATCATGGGTAATTTGCACTGTTTTTTCAGTCTGTTGATTTTTTGCATCCGAAAATGTTTGTTCAGTTTCAAACTTCTGATCAAGTTGGAAATTTCCGTTTCCGTTAAATGGTATCGTAATATGTTGGATAGGTGTTTCCAAATATATCTCTAACTTATTTCCTATATTGTCAATCACTGTTTTTTTGTTTAAAAAGTCTCTACCCAAAATACCGTCTGTTTCTATATTTAAATCATCTGCGACTACATGGAAATCGCATTTGCCGTTGAGGCTGTTGAATAATAAACCCTGGGTTAATCCTAGAGTTGACTGAATTTGCTTATTTATACCAGTAAAATTTATTGTTTTATCAATTAAATAGGGCGTTCCTGCTTTAATTGCATTATATTTTAATACGGAGATGTCTGCTCCTGTGTCTATTAAAAATTTTGCATAATTAGTTTTTGCAATGTCTAATGGTATTTTTATAATGGGTGATATATGCTTTAGGTTAGAATTAAAATTTGAAATTGTGGGATAAAAAACAGTGTCGCAATAGACCCCTATATTTTGAGAATTATTTGAGGTCGGATTTCTGGGTATGAAATCCGCTCTTACTTGTTTAAATTTAAGTTTTCTGTTGCTCTCATTACGTCTATGTCTGTACTTTGTGTAACTATTCCAGATGGTCCTGGAACCCCTTCTGGTTTCTGTGTTAATCTATTGATCGAGTCGTAAAAGGAAGGTGGTTCTGCTATTACCCTAATATTTGTAGGTTTCTCGTTTACGTAATTATTGTTATTGTTTATTGGATAGTTGTGTTGATTTTGTGTGTTATTAAATTGAGGTCTGTATTGAGATTGGTTGAAATTATTTTGTGGTCGGTATTGTTGTTGATGATTGAAACCATTTTGCGGTCTATATTGGTTGGAATTATATTGTGGTCGTGGTTTATAATAATTATTTTGTCTTTTTTGATAAATTTCATGATCTGGAGGCCTCGAAAAATCAATGAATTGAGGGAAATTGTTTTTGCGCACGTTCACGTTTCTAGTAGTTGGTCTAACTACGTTTGGATAATTTGCTCTAAATGAATTAAATTTATTTTCATAATTTGGTATAACCTCCCCATTGTCTCTAAATACATATTCCTCTGGTTTAGGTTTTTTAATTTTATGACAATCTTGTGTGAGATGCCCGTATGATTTGCAAAGTACACAAAATAATGCATTTTTTCTCGTTCTGCATTCATTTATCGTGTGTCCCTTTCTCGTACAATACCAACAATATAGTTTATTCAAGTCATAATAAGTTTCTCCTAATTCGTCTATGTGTCTTCCATTATTAAATTTAAATTCTTTAATTTGTTCCTGAGGTAACGTGTATTCTAGGTGTCTTGCTCTAGAAATCGCCTCTTCGAGTGATGTCGGCTTGCTGGTTGCGAAAGAAATTTTTATTAAATTTGAAGAAATGCCGTTTTGGAAAGCCTCTAAAGCGAGTCTATTTATTTCCATAACTAATGCTACATTTTGTTCTTCTGAGTATTTCTTTTTGTACCATTTTTTGGTTTCTCCTACTAACCGTCTTAACTTTTCTGCAAAACTTGTCACGTTTTCTGACGAAGTTTGTCTGCACTTATTTATTTCTTGGATATAATTTTTCTCCATATCATTATTTATGTACTTATCAATTATATGCTTTTGCAAGCTTTCAAAATTATTAATGTCAAGATCATAAATAAGTTCGCAGGCAGGGTACTGAATTTTGTCTAACATTATGCCGAAGAAGTATTTTTTTCCTTCTTCGTCTACATGTGATCTGGCCCTGTTACATGCGTTTAAAAAGAATTTTGCCTCTGCCGGTGTTTTTTCACTCGGTTCTCCTGAGAATATTGGGATGTTGGACATTACCGCCAATACATCGCTAAAATTCATTTTGTGTTCCATTTTATTATTAGTATTGTTTAAAGTTTTATGCGATGGACCAGCTGCCGTGCTCGTTTCGTTCTTTAAGTAATGGACAATGTCGTCAAAAGTGTTTTCAATTTCTACGAATTCTTTGTTCTTGCGTTTTTTGGTTTGTTTTTGTATCAGGTCGGAGTCTGAATACGTCCTGTTACGGGTTTGTCTTATGATGTCGGATAACGATATTTTGTTTTTCGACATATAATAAAAGTGAGTTTTTGTTTAACGACCGTCAAGGAACTGTTTAACCTTGAATTTGTAAAACGATAACCGATTCCTAGAAATTAAATAAATTTTTTGTTTTTCGTATGATTGCGTATATATTTTTTCGTTTGCAATTATTTATTTTAATATTGCAAAATAATTATGAAATAATTTGTTTAATACGCAAATAAATTTGTAAATAATTTGATTGTAATAATATTTTATAATTTGTAAATTGTATGTAATAATATTTTATAATACGCAAAGAATATTTTTCAATTGATTTACGCAAATAATATTGTAAATTGTATGTAGTAATATTTTAAATACGCAAAAAATATTTTTAAATTGGTTTCTTTTAATCGAATGTAGCGTAAATTTATTTTTATAAAAATGATTTAAATGTTTAAATATAGTTAATAATTAGAATATAAATTATATATTTCATGTAAATTTAATTAATCAACGAATTCTGACCTTAAAAAAAAATTTTTTTTTCAATGATGAAACTTGATGTGATGAGAAAAATTCTGTTTTATTGTAACAGCAAAATAGTTGTTTGAATTTTTATTTTGTTGTATGTTTTTAGAAGAAAGAAACTGTTGTAAATTTGTTATTTCTTTATAACTTGATGTTAAAAAATTTGTAAATTCGTGCCCGGGTTAATAGTTGGGATCTCCTTGGTGATCCTGTTGAATCACTTGATTGCTGCGTCACTACAGTGTGACAAATGTTGGACACTCCTAGATGTGTCTGTTGTATTATTTAACAAGAATTATCTTGTATTTTGATTTTAAATAGACTTAAAAATTTTTCTGGAAGCTGTTGGTCCTTAACTAGAGTCTAGGACTCCAAATACGGCTGCGCCAATTGTGGGGGTTCCAACGGCACCTCCGATGAGTAGAGCTACCGGTTACGCCAATTGTGGGTGTCGGGTATGCCAAGTGTACTTCTTGTGCGCGTTGAAAAAAATACCTGGGAAGTCTTATGATTACCACTTACCTGGTATTATTCCCCGGATCATGTATTTCTCGATCTCGTATGTGTTGTTTTTATAAAATACACACCATTTATTACAACTTGTTATTTTTATTGATAGCACATGAAATTTTTACTACAAATGTTTTGGTTGAAAACTCTCGGTTTTCCTATTGAACAATATTTTATTTTAATAGCAAATGATTTTTTGGGAAAACTTCTTGTTTTCCTATTAAAATTATGTGAGCACAAACACTACTTTTCTTTAACAACTGATTTTTGGGAAAACTTCTTGTTTTCCTATTAAACAATATTTTATTTTAATAGCAAATGATTTTTTGGGAAAACTTCTTGTTTTCCTATTAAAATTATGTGAGAAAAACTTATGGTTTTTCTAATTTTTCACTATTTCCACTTTAAGAAAACTTATTTGGGAAATCACTACTTATTTTTTGATTTTAAAACTGTTTTGGAATTACTTCGACGGACAGTAATCCCACGTATATACAAACCGAACTTCAGACTAACTTTTCATTCAATTTTCTATATTATTTATAGGAAATTGTGAATGAAAAATTGACCAATCACAAAATAGTGATTTTTTTTCTATTTTATGAATGAATAGAAACAGTGAGAACTAATTACTCAGCATTTAATATTTTTAATTGAAAATGTTATATATTTTTTGTATATGTTATTTGAATCGTCGTTTCCGTTAATCGAATTTTTATTTAATTGTTTAATATGTTTGGATTATCATAATTGGTTTTAGGTTTATATTATAGGAATTTTTGTAAGTAAGACATTTTTTTGAACGGAAAGTTTTTTGATAGTTTTTCCATATATTGTATGTTTGGATTATTTTATTTGGGATTTGGTTTTAGAGAAAATCGCTGAGAATGGAATTTTGGTGTGAATGGAAAAATTGTTGGGTAATTGAATTAATATTTGTATTAATTGAAACATGTTTTAACATGTTTGTTTGGTGGAAATTGCTTAGCTTAGGCATTTTGAATTTTATTGTATATTCAAGAAATGTTCATTAATTTCATAAGATGATGAAATTAATTTCTAGGGAATATGTTTATAGAATTTTTAATGTATTTATTTTAGACATTGTAGCATTTTATATTTGGTTTAATAAAAAATAGCTGAAAATGGATTTTTGGTGAATAGAAAAATTATTGGATAATTGAATTAATATTTATATTAATTAAAACATGTTTTAACATGTTTGTTTGGTGAAAATTGCTTAGCTTAGGCGTTTTGAATTTTATTGTATATTCTAGAATTTGTTCATTAATTTTCATAAGATGATGAAATTAATTTGTAGGAATAGGCTTATAGAAATGTTTGGTTAAACAATATGTTGTAATGTTTGGGAATGGTTGTTACATCTTATGATGAAATAGGGTTTTGGGTTATAAATGGGTTGTAATATCATTGGTTTGGTTATAATATCTTTTATTCGTTTTGTTTGTACTAAACCTTATGTGGCTTTTGAGATTCTTTATAGAGGTTCATGTATATTCCGGTTTAGGAATACTACATTATTATAGTTGTTATAATAGTTATTATATTTTAAAAGTTATTTGTAGTACAAAACTGTTCGAAGTCGGTGCCACATTGACGAAAAACCGACTAATATGTCTCGGGCTTGGCACCGATTTCCAACAGTTTTGTACTACAAATAACTTTTAAAATATAATAACTATTATAACAACTATAATAACTATAATAATTATAATAAAAATTAACTATTTTAATATAGTAACTTTGTATAGTAGCGTAGTTTTTTTGTCTATAGTAAGGTATAATTAAATTAAATTAATCAAAATGTAACGTATTTTTGTTTCTAAAAGCAACAATTGAGTTATTTTTCACTTTTTTGTGCCACTTTTGTTTTTTCTGAAGTCGGTTCTATTTTTTTTTATTCCAATTAACAGTAAGTAATTTTAATTTTGTTTGAACTATATTTAATTTTCAAACACATAACAAAGGGCTACCTCAACTACACCGTTCGTATGGCAATGGCACAGATGTTAAATCAATTTCGGTGTTCGATTAACTATATCGCGAGTATTGGTGAAACTAATGAAAGCAGTTGATTCGATTGCATGAAAAACTAAAAATCGACGGGTTTGCTTTGGGTAAATAGTTATTTGTTTGCATAACAATACTACTTCTTACAGGAACAAAGGAGCACGAGAAAAAATTCATCTACTGAAGTAGAATGTTTTACAATATCCACAGGATTAACCAGACCTCGCTCCATCAGACTATATCATCATCTTTTTAGATCAATGGATCGTTCTTTTGAGGGATTGAAAAATTTACTATATAACATTCGTGATCTTAAAAATGACCATATTAGGTATTTCACAAGACAGAAAAAAAGTTTTTACAAAATAAGTATCGAAAAGTTAATTGAGAGATGGAAAAAGTTTATAGAAAATTTATATTAAATGAGAAGTGCTTGTCTCTAGTACTTTATTTTATACATCAATTCCATTTTTGTTTGTAAATTTTTAACATTTTGCACTTCTAACTTAGTAACGTTCAAAATAGATTTAGTTTTGTTTTTTTTATAAAAACTATAATGTATTATTTCAGATTTCCATACACTATTTTTTACATTATGAAACGACTTTATTCAGCTTTGGCCAGTTCTACTGTAAAAAGTAGTAAATTTACTACACAAAAATATAATGTAAAAAAAATCATTAATTTGTCTATCCAAATATGAATGAAAACTGTAACTTTTTCAGGGACCATCGTATGAACAAGTTCTAGCTATAAAAGCAAATCATTTGACCCCAGCGATGAATCCATTTTATAAAAAGCCGCTTGTTATACATAGAGCTAAAATGCAATGGATGTACGATATTGAAGGAAATAGATATTTAGATATGTTTGGTGGAATAGCAACAATCTCAGTCGGGCATTGCCACCCGTAATAACACAAAAACAATTGTTTTTTGTAAAAACATTAATATATTTATTTTTAAATTTAAGAAAAGTTAATGCAGTACTTCATGAACAAATTGAAACACTTTGGCACACAACAAACATTTACTACAATCCGAAAATGGTTGAATATGCTTCTAAACTAGCATCGAAATTTCCAGGAAATTTAAAGCGTGTGTATTTCGTTAATTCCGGTGGTGAAGCCAATGATTTGGCAATTATTTTGGCTCGTATGTACACTGGCAATTATGACTTAATTAGTTTGCAAAACGGCTATCATGGGCTTTCACCATCTACGATGGGGTTGTCATCGATGTCAAACGGGCGTTTTCCAGTGCCAAATGTTAATAGTGGAATTATTCATGCAATGAATCCTGATCCATATCAAGGATATTGGGGTGGACAAAATTGCCGAGCTTCTCCCGTTCAAACTGATCGAACATGTAATTGTTTACCAGACAATTGTTTGGCCGGAGAAAAATATTATAAGGAACTAGAAAATGTATTTAAGTATTCATTACCATATTGTAACAACAAATTAGCGGGTATGTTTATCGAATCAATTCAAGGTATTGGAGGGACAGTTCAGTTTCCTAAAAACTATGTTAAAAAAGCATATGACTTAGTACACAAACATGGAGGATTATTTATAGCAGATGAGATTCAAACTGGTTTCGGGCGAACAGGCGATCATTTTTGGGCCTTTCAAGATCATGGTATCATACCTGATATTGTGACAATTGCAAAAGGAATAGGAAATGGTTTTCCATTAGGAGCCGTTGTAACAACATCAGAAATAGCAAAAGTGCTAGACAAAGCCACACATTTTAATACGTTTGGGGGAAATCCAATGGCATGTGCGGTGGCTTCTTCTGTTCTTGATGTGATCGAAGAAGAAAATTTACAACAAAATGCATTAAAAGTTGGCACATATTACTTGAACGGATTGGAAAAGCTACGTAAGAAATACGAAAATGTTGGCGATGTTCGAGGAAAAGGATTAATGATTGGCGTTGAATTAGTAGAAGATAAAAAATCAAAACGACAACTTAGTGTCGAAAAAACTTCAAGCATTATGGAGAAAACAAAAGATTTGGGTGTATTATTTGGAAGAGGTGGCTATCATGGAAACGTAAGAATTAAATGGTTTTTACGAAACAGCTTAAATTTTAATAATTTTGGTTTTGTTAATTTAGATTATTCGAATTAAACCATCACTGTGTATTAACCAAGAACATGTGGATATGGCCTTAGATGTTCTAGATAGATCATTTGCCGCTTATTGTGTTTAGTTTAATTTTATAGAAAGGGGATATTACTTCTACTTAGGCGCCAAGATTTTTTTTTTATTTGATATAGAATCACTCACTGTAGCGAATTAAACTAAAACGACTTATGTATCAGCCCCGGGGTCCAAGGTACAGGCCTTTGAAAAAAGCAAAATCCATACAAAATTACACTGTTTTGACAAGAATTTTTTTCTGTTTTTTTAATTTTTGCTTTATTTCCTATGTGCTTATAGGATAAATAAATCAAAACTGTCCCTTTTACTAAATTTTCTTAATTTACGATAAAAATAACAAAAAAAATCCACTTGCGCCTAAGTTGAAGTAATCTTGCCTCAAATGGTCATAACGTGGGCCTTTAAGGTTATAATTATTTTTTTAAAGTTATTAATGTTGATCCTTTGAAACGAAATATTTTTTTCATAGGCCTATATCTTGGTCCCCGGGACTGATTTTCAAAAAAATTTTGTAATTTGCTTATAAAAGTGCCCTAAAAAAAATTGGCTGGCGCCTAAGTAAACGTAATCTTGCCTGTAGAAACTTATCGTTTAGTTAAATTTATCAATTTTAAGTTTCTACTCTACTCTAGCTTTGTTATGTTAATTAAATATTTTTTTTCAAACTGGCGAACAAGAGCCGAAAAATATTGATAATTTGTTAGCCTTCTGTATGCAGTATATTGAAAATAAAAAACGTCAGTCAAAAACAAATAGGTTGCACTTGGCTTAAAGTTTTTCAGCTGAAGACCTTTATTTGCAATCGACGGGATAATATTCTATCCATTCGAGTGCCAACCACCAAATGCTAAATTTTATGCCTTCGGCTACTAAGAGAAATTTAAAAATAAGCAATAAAATCTTCGACAACTGTTACTTAAAATTAAACATTTAATAAAATCTAATATTTACACAATTTAATAACAATTTGAATATAAGTAAATGTGACAATTAAAAATACAGTTTTTCTTATTTTTTAAAATATGATAATTAATTTATAGTAAGTTTACATATATAGACTGTGAGCTAGTGAACCCTTTTGAGTAACGGTCGTCCTGTAAGGCTAGAATTTTTTTTAGTGATAGTTCATGAAATGTGTAGTACGGAAACCACAACCTGGCAGGCATCAGCCGTGCACGTCATGATCCGCTATATCTTTGAAAGTGTAAAAAATTAAAAAAAAAACTTCCTCCTGTAATCTTGAAATTTTTATATGATTTAGCGGATTTCCAAAATTTTTGTTTCTAAAAATAATTTTACTCAATGAGAAGAGCTGAAAGGACGATGTGTTTGATGACTGTACCGGAAGTGTGTCAAAAAATCGTCAAGTGTGTCAAAACAAGGGAATTTGCATATTTTTGGCTTAAAAAAACGTTCATTTTAAAGGATTCCGGATATAAACATTGAATTTGAAGAAATCTTGATGGTCTGGATTGGTATGTGTTACCAAAAACTAGATTATTGCATTATAAGTTTGTCCAAAAAATGTTGTCAAGTGTGTCAAAAAAAAGATTTTTATTAATTTTTTTACCCAATTTTTCGGAAAAAAATAAAATAAATTATTTGTATGACCTGAAATTTTATTATTATTATTGAGAATTATGGCACTATAAGTTTGTCAAAAAAATGTTGCCAAGTGTGTCAAAAGAAAGGTTTTTATTAATTTTTTTAACCAATTTTTCGGAAAAAAATAAAATAAATTACTTGTATGACCTGAAATTTTATTATTATTATTGAGAATTATGGCACTATAAGTTTGTCAAAAAAATGTTGTCAAGTGTGTCAAAAGAAAGGTTTTTATTTATTTTTTACCCAATTTTTCGGAAAAAAATAAAATAAATTATTTGTAAGACCTGAAATTTTATTATTATTTTTTGAGAATTATGGCACTACAAGTTTGTCAAAAAAATGTTGTCAAGTGTGTCAAAAGAAGATTTTTATTAATTTTTTTACCCAATTTTTCGGAAAAAAATAAAATAAATTATTTGTATGACCTGAAATTTTATTATTATTATTGAAAATTATGGCATTGTAAGTTTGTCAAAAAAATGTTGTCAAGTATGTCACAAAAATTAACTGTTTGTATTACGAAAATGTGGCAAGGAAAATTTTTGAACTTGAGGCTAGCGCCTCGATTCGCAAACGCCACATACGTCCAAAAACCTTAGCTTTACGTCCTAGCATCATAATGTAGTATTAATGGAGGGGCTGAAATTTCAAACTCTGAGATATCAAGAATTTGGTTTTGGTTAAGGATTTTGATATAGTTTTTGGCATAAAACTTTTATGAGGACATTGTTTTTATTTTTGGGCAACGATGTATATCAAACAAACCTCTTTGTTAAAGTGCATGTTTTTTTTTTATCTCTGTTTAGAAATTTATTACAAAACTAACACGAAACATTAATACGTTGCCGGAAAATCATAACAGATCATCAATTAACATAATTTAGTGAAAAGATAATACAATCAGCAAACTACTCAAAAACCTCTCCATTTAGCCTTTCGAGAAAATATTACAAAATCACAAATTCATATTTCTTTCAAGATTCCAATAATATTGTAAAAATTAATTAAAATCAAACTTTTTTAAAAATTCTAAACATACTCCAAAAATTAAAATAAAATCAAATATTTAAACTTTTTCTAAATTCTAATAATATTCCAAAAATTCTTCAAAATTCAAAAATTGAAACTTTTTCCAAAATTCTACAAATATTGCAAAAATTATAACAATATCAAAAATTAAAACTTCAAAAAATTCTAAAAATATTGCAAAAATTATTACAAAATCAAAAATACAAACTTTTTTCAAAATTCAAAAAATATTCCAAAAACTATAACAAGTTCAAAAATTTTCCATGCCACATTTTCGTAATACAAACATTTAATTTTTTTGACATACTTGACAGCATTTTTTTGACAAACTTATAGTGCCATAATTCTCAATAATAATAATAAAATTTCAGGTCATACAAATAATTTATTTTATTTTTTTCCGAAAAATTGGGTAAAAAAATTAATAAAAATCTTTCTTTTGACACACTTGACAACATTTTTTTGACAAACTTATAATGCAATAATCTAGTTTTTGGTAACACATACCAATCCAGACCATCAAGATTTCTTCAAATTCAATGTTTATATCCGGAATCACTTAAAATGAACGTTTTTTAAGCTTTAAATATGCAAATTGCCTTGTTTTGACACACTTGAAGATTTTTTTGACACACTTCTGGTGTAGTCATCGAACACATCGTCCTTTCAGCTCTTCTCATTGAGTAAACTTATTTTTAGACACTAAAATTTTGGAAATCCGTTCAGCGGTTTTCTAGATTTCGTCGCTTGTGACGGCCGGCTAGTAGGTTGTAACAAGTTTCGATTCGCCTGGCAGATACTTGTGCACCTCCAAATCGCCTGTCAATTTTTTTGTACTCTACAATAAGTGAGCTAAATCATATAAAAATTTCAAGCCTACAGGAGGAAGTTTTTTTTTTTAATTTTTTTTACACTTTCAAACATATAGGGATGATGACGTGCACGGCTGATGCCTGCCAGGTTGTGGTTTCCGTACTTCACATTTCATGAACTATCACTAAAAAAACCTAGCCTTACAGGTCGACCGTTACCCAAAAGGTTCACTAGCTCTTGGACTAACAGTAGCATTTGCTAGATATCAGTGGCTGATTACAATGGCTGCGTCAAAAGTGCGTTCATTTTTCATCATTTTTCTAGTAGAATGAGAAACCATGATCAAGGTGAATATCACAATTTTTCATGGAATAACTCTTTTATAGAAAGTAAAAAAAGTCATGGAATAAATAAAAAGTCTTCGTCGTTTTTTCTTTCTCACCAATAGACCTTTTTTCCCGAAAAAAACTTGACATTTGTGATCAGTTGATTTGGATTTCGAAAACTTTAAAAAATTGTTATTTCTTGCAAATCAAGATTGTTTTGCGTTGTCTTTAAGTTGTTTTTTACTATATTTGCATTATTTTTATTTTTGCAGTAAATTTTAATACATAATTACGGATTTCTAATTATCATTTGACAGATTCCATGCAGCAATACAACGATTTGAAGTTTAAAGAAAAAACTCTATATGATTTTCATATTTTCTATTTTAAAAGTTAAAAAAGTCGAGAAAAAAAGCCATTATTAGACTAACCTTAAGTAGAATGC
>OY856187.1:101269323-101305237 GCA_963693315.1 Diogma glabrata
ATTTTCAAAGCAAGGTCTTGACTGAATGTAAGGGTGTGGTGGCTGGTTCAATTGAGGCTCACCTGTCCATGCTGTTGTTGAAGCTATTAAAAAACGTGTAATGGATTTATTAAAAACGTGTAATGAATTGACGCCAATTGCTGGGGTTCTTGCAGCGATTTGTGTTAGACTGGAGTGTTTGGACTGGCAAAGTAGAAGACAGGACATTGTTATCAATGGTCTGCCGTTATCTTGTCCTAGTTACAAAGACTTAATACTCAAAGCGGTGTTGCAACTGGATGTGGCTGTTAAACTGGAACATATCTTGTTTTGCAGTATTTTGAGCAAGAATAAAAGTGCTGTTTTGGTGAAATTCAGCAGCATAGGGTTGAGGAATGTATTCATGTCCAAGTATTTCAAAAATAAAAACTTGAGGTTGTCACAAGCTATGGATACAGAGTTGCAGTCTAGAATTTACTTTAATGATAATCTTTCTCCTGACATTGCTGCACTTAAGAAGTTTTGTATTGGTTTGAAGAGGAAGCTATTAATTAAAAAGGTTAATGTCTCTAATGGCCCAGAAAACACATTTACGTCATTGTGATATCAAAATGACATCACGCTAATTCACATCTTATGTAAGATCTGGGTCATATATAAGTCATGGGTGTATCATTATTTCCCACTTGTTAACGTAAGAACATGACATAACAATAATGATATAACTATGACATAAATGTGATGTCTGTGGAGATATTTGTGACGTTGTTATGATATAAGGTTGATATCGTAGTAATATACATTTTTTTGTGATGTATTCTTTTTTAACTTAAAATAGTACATTATATACCGAGGTGATAAAGTAAATTTTCTACATCGAGGTGGATATTAATTCGCGAGAAACACCGCGAAACTATATAAAAATCACATATGCTTTGCATTAAAAAATATAGGTTTTATTTATTTTTGACATGAAATTGAAAATCTATTCAATTTTTTGGAGCCAAATTTAGAATTTTTTTAGTCTACAACTCACAACTAAACTAAATTTCAACAGAATTCTGTTTAGCACGAATTAAAATTTCAAATAAACTAACCTATAGTTGCAAAGAAGTTTTTGCATTCATTCATTATTTATTATTATTAAAATAAAATCAAAACGCTTATTATTTTTTAATTTATTATTATTATTTTAGGAAGAAACTAAAAAAATTCAAAGATGAACTCAGTTAACAAACGAATAAAAATTATATTTTCATTATTTACGAAGGTGCTAAAATACTTATTATTATGTGTGGGGAATGATTATTAGTAACCATAGCTGAGAAAAATAACTTTTGTCTTGGGTTTTTGAGTAAATAATTGAAATTTCTCATGCAATTAGTAAAAAAAACAAATTTAATAACAATTAAACAAAAACACTTACCCGTCAGTCATTCATTCGTCACTAGTTACCTACTGTTCTATAACCTGCTAGGAAGCAATAACTAACTATACGCAAAATTTTTCAAACTATATACAATTAAATGGATATACCTCTAGTGAAATTTAACAAAATCATAATAAGGTCATATTTAAGACCAAATTATGACATCATATCAAAGTCAAATTTAAGATCAGTGTGATGTCTAGGGTTCCCAACTTACAATTTTCCAAAGAAAGGACATTTGCAAAACTACGAAAAAAATTTAATTTTATATGCATAGGCATTTATTGTATTTTTATTTCAACACAGATTCATCATATACATATATTATTTCACAAATTTAACTTAATTAATTCACAGATTTTAAATCTATTATTCGTCAGCAGACAGCAATAACAACTGATCAAATGTAATAAAAATATAAAAAAAATCAAACTATGTACATATGTAAATAAATTCAGTACTTTTACATATGTAAGTATTTTGAATTCACAGCACGCAATTTTTATCATAAGCAAAATACAAATGATGAAAAACGTGTTCTAGACAGAGTTGTGAAAACTTGAAAATTTTTGATTTTCCTGAAACTTGGCATATAAGTAGTATGGACAAAATAAAAAATACAACTTATTTTAAAATTTTTTTAAAGTGCATAGTTTGAGCATAGGAAGCATAGGAAAAGCATAGGAAAAAAAAATTAACTAATAAATTAATTTATTGTTTTTATATTATTATTAATTATTAAATTAATTTATTGTTTTTATAATTAATTTTTAAATAAAAATATTAAAAAAACTTTTTTAAAGATGGCGCTAGGGTCAAAGATCAATTGGAATTTAATTAATTTTTTTCTGAAAATAGCTCTATCCTTACTCCAAAATAAATCAAATTTACAAAGAGGCTAAAATTCTTGTTCTTGAGATATTTAATTTGAAAGATTTTTAGTACGGCTGAAATTCGAATTTTTCTTCATTTTTTCAAACAACTTCCATTATCAAAAAATTTTAAAATCAATTAAATTTTAACTTTTTTTAATTTTGAAATATAGTTCTAACCTTACTTTAAAATATATCAAATTTACAAAGAGGCATTATTTCGTGTTCTTGAGATATTTAATTTAATTTTAGTCATTCTAAAATTCTAATTGTTCATTATTTTTTCGAACAATTTTTATCATCAAAAAATTTTAACCACTGAAGTTCGAGAAAATAATGAACAATTAGAATTTTAATCGTACTAAAAATCTTTAAAATTAAATATCTGAAGAACACGAATTAACGCCTCTTTGTAAATTTGATATATTTTAAAGTAAGGTTAGAACTATATTTCAAAATTAAAAAAAGTTAAAATTTAATTGATTTTAAAATTTTTTGTTAATGGTTAAGGTTAAGAAATAAGGTTAAAAGAAAAATGGTTAATGGTTAAGAAAAATTCGAATTTCAGCCGTACTAAAAATCTTTCAAATTAAATATCTCAACAACAAGAATTATAGCCTCCTTGTAAATTTGATTTATTTTAGAGTAAGCATAGAACTATTTTCAGAAAAAAAATTAATTAAATTCCAATTGATCTTTGACCCTAGCGCCATCTTTAAAAAAGTTTTTTAATATTTTTTATTAAAAATTAATTATAAAAACAATAAATTAATTTTTTTTCAAACGACTAGTTAATCATCTATCAAACAAAAAAAAGTTTGATGAAATCGGTATAGCCGTTCTTGAGCAATTTAATTTCAAAGTTACATCGGATTGGCAGAATTTTCATTTTTCATGCATGTTGGGGTGCCCCCTATGCTCAAACTATGCACTTTAAAAAAATTTTAAAGTAAGTTGTATTTTATATTTTGTCCATACTACTTATATGCCAAGTTTCAGAAAAATCAAAAACGGTCAAGTTCAAATTTCGACTTTTTCACCTGCGGTAAATCACGTTTTTCATCAAATACATAAAATAAAAATAAATCACAAATTTAATTACAAAATCTAATCACTAATAATTAATTACTATTGCAAAAACGATATTTTTGATTTGTTTTTGCACACTTCAGTAATTCTTGGTCGGTTTTGGCAGTTTCATAAAATTCGCTACATTTTTCTTTAAGATTAAAATAAACAAGTAGCTCTGTCTTAATCAATTCAATAGAAGATCGATTACGCTCCTCTCTCCATTTTACCCCCATTACGGAGAACACTCGCTCAGAAAATGCTGATGATGCAGGGATACTTAAAAAGAAGGAGACTCACATTTTTTTGGTTGTATATTCGTTAATTCAAATATGATTTCCAGTTAGAATTATTTAAATAACATACACACGGGCGCTTGTATAAAATTTCGAATTTAAATTCGAAAGCTACAAGGAAAAATATGAGCAATTATATATATTTAGTTTTTTGACTCTGAATCAAAAATTGCATTAAAATTACAATAAAAAAAAAGACATTTTAGCTTAATAAAGGACATTGTGTCACACAGAAAGTGGAAAGGACAAAATATAAAAAAGAAGGACTGTCCTTCCCAAAAAAGGACGGTTGGGAACCCTGATGTCATGGAAGCATCATATAAATGATACCATGACGAGTGTCAGTTTTATGTCAAATTTATGTAACAACTACATGACATATATATGACGTTCGTGTGATGTCATATTTACGTCTTATGCTCACTGGGGGTAGAGTCTGGATTACGTGTGCTGATGACAATATAGTTACTGTTAAATCAAAGCAAGATGTACTGGATGTGGTGGATGTTGGGAGTAATGATGCGGGTACTAGTTGATGTTTCCATGCTGCAGCATTGTTGCTGTATTGTGTTATACTTGATGAGATTATTATTTTCTTAATGAGCTAAGTAGTGTGTTAAGTTATTTTAATGTTAGTATTAGATTTTGTATTGTTTTTCTTTTTCATTGCAGTTTCGCTTGTTCCTGGATGCTCTGCTCAACTCCCTGCTAGTGTGAAGGTAAAGTATGTATAGTCTTCTACCAGTGGCCAGTGACAGCTCAATTCTTAGGTCTAACTTGAATAAAAGGCGTAGTTGTCTTAATGTTGGCCACATTAATGCTCAGAGTATGTGTGCGCAAAGATTACCCAAACATGAGGAAGTTCGTTCCATTCTTAAAGGGAATTATCTAGATGTGGTAGGACTTTCGGAAACCTGGCTTAAGAGCTACATTACTAATGCTACTGTTTCGATACCGGGTTACAAGGTGTTTAGGGGGACCGTAGGGGGTTGCGTGGTGGTGGTGTTGCCATTTATGTTTCTTCTAAAATTAAAGCTAAGCTGATTATTAAGTCCCAAGATTAGAGCATTCAAATCCGAACATTCGAGTATTCGAATATCCGATTAATTTGGGTATATTTTAAGTATTATTCGTTATTCGAATATTTATACGCGAATATTCGAATATTTTTTATCTCCCAAAATATAATGGTTTTCCATCCCTTCATTTCTTTTTCAAACTTCGAAACTAAGAAATTTCAATATTTTAAGGGAAATAATTTTATTACAAAAAGTGCTTGACGTATAAACTCCGCTTAATATTGCAGTCAAAGAACTTAGCGAAAAAAATTGAACACTTATGACAGCCGAAGGCATATGCAAATTCTTATTTAGTTCTCTAACGGAACTGAACAGTGATTTAAGTAAAATCTTACTCCACTAAATCAAAAAAGAAACAAAACAACCTTCACAACCTTATTTCTATATCTTGACACTGGAGTTATACCACAATCGAACGAATATTTTTATTACGCAAAGAAAACTGCTGTGAAAACTTTCCTTTCTCGCCTCCTCATCCTTCAAAGATGTACCAGATCCTAGCGTTGAAAACAGTAATAACCATGGTTGCAGATATCTGGTAATATAAATGACGCACTTGCAGTCAACAAAGTAAAAATATATTGCAACAAAAGCTGCAACCAGCGATTAGCTCAATTACTGATTCCACGACATGAGATACAGTAACAGTGGTAATGAAAATCGCGGTTAATAGTTTAAAAAACATTTTTGTTATTTAAACTCGTTCAAAACAAGAACAGATAAATTAGACAATTTGAATAATGCTCTATTGACTATCAGCCCCACTTCAACAATAACTGAAAGCGGTTTCTCTACTGCGGGATATCTGAAATAAGAAGTAGCCTAAAATTTAAACATCTAAACGCACTTCTCTTTTTTAAATGCATATTTCAAGAAAACAAATAAAATAAAATGCATAATATGTTAAACCTGTTTGATTTTATTCATAGTTCTTAGTACTTCTTTTACTATTCGAATACTAATCGAATAATCGGATATTTAAAGAAAAAGTTATTCGATATTCGGATAACTCAAAATGTCGAATAACTGAATGCTCTACCCAAGATTCTACCACCTTAAAGTATTTATTCATTGAAGTTGTCCATTGTAAAAAAAAACTACTCATTGGAGTTGTTTACCGCTCTGCTGGTAACTTAACTGCTCTGGAGGATGTATTGAGTACTCTCTTACCCCAGTACCAGAGCTTCATCTTAATGGGTGACTTCAACCTGAATCTTATGGATGCTGATATCTTGCACGATGTTTCGTCCTTTTTTAAAAAACTCAACTCGCAAGTTTTATACAATAGTCTGCCTACGCATTTTGATGTCTCTCGTAATAGTTTCTCCCTGATTGATTTTTTTGTTGTTAGTGATCCTGATGTACCTCATATCTCTGGTCAGTTCTGGGTTCCATCGATTTCTAAGCATTCAATTATCTACTAGTCTTCTGATTTTGTTTGTCCTGAAGAACCTAACTGGTTCCAGTTTAAGGATTATGCTAATCTTAAGTTGGATAAACTTGTTTTGGATTTAAATCTTGATGTCCTTAATGGAATTTTTTTACTGGTAATGTTGATGAACAGGTGAGTGTCTTGAATGCAGTATTGCTGGATCTATTTAGCAAGCATGTTCCTCTTCGCACAAAGTTTATTCCTATACGTAACTCCAGTCCCTGGTTTTCACCTGAAATTGGTAACGCCATTTCTATGCGTGATCTAGCATTTGGTGCTTTTAGTGAGGTCAGATCAGAAGACAGATGGAAAATTTACTGTTCTTATCGCAATAAGGTGAACAAACTGATCAAAACTGCAAAGAGGGAATTTGGAGCTAATTTCTTTAGGGTTGATCAACCTCCTAGGCAACTTTGGCGTAAAGTCAGAGGCGATACTATGGTAGAAACAAATAGATTGCAGCCGGAAGATCTAAATGATTATTTTTCTTCTATTCAATCGGAAGTGCAGTTGCCTTCCCTAGTTGATCTTAGAGAGGAGACTGCTCGTTCGCATGCTTTAAGAAATTTTTCCGAGGACGAGGTTTGGCAAGCCCTGTTTTCTATTAAATCAAATGCTGTTGGTTCTGACGAAATTCCTGTTAAATTCCTGAAAATTGTCTTTCCTCTGTTTTCGCCATATTTAGTTCATGTGCTTAACACTGTTCTCACCACATTAACTTTTCCATCCCAGTGGAAGCAAACTTTGGTGGTCACACCTATTCCGAAGACCAATGATCCGCTATGTGTTGCTGACTACAGGCCTATCAGTATTCTTCCTGCATTGTCCAAAGTGTATGAAAGACTGATTCAGACTCAAATGTTAACTTTTGTTGATAGTGTACTGGTTTCTATGTCAAACAGTCTGGGTTTAGGAAATTTCGCAATACTACGTCCACTATGATTGATCTTACTGATGAAATTCGTCGTAATATGGATCGTAAAAGGTTAGCTATACTGCTTCTTCTTGATTTTAGCAAGGCATTTGTTTGCGTTCATCATATTAAATTAATTTCTAGATTGAGAAACTTCTTTGATTTTTCTAACTCTGCAGCAAACCTCATATTATCCTATCTCTCTGGTCGATCTCAGTGTGTGGTTGTGAGTGGTAAGTGTTCCTCTTCTAGACTACTTTACAGAGGTGTTCCTCAGGGGTCTATTTTGGGACCTTTGCTGTTTAGTCTCTTCATAAATGATCTTCCTGCAGCTCTGAGACACTGTTTAGTTTATTTGTTTGCTAATGATATTCAGATCACTTGCTCTGCTCCCATCACGGACTCTTCCACCTGTGTTGCTGATATCAAATGTGATCTTTCTTCAATTGCTGAGTGGTCCTATCAAAATTCTCTAATCTTGAACCCTGTCAAGAGTCAGGCCATTGCTTTCTATCGGTATCCAATTAGTCAAAGTCTTCTTCCTGTCTTTTTAAATGATGTTCAGGTTCCCTATGTTCGGAGTGCTAGGAGTCTGGGGTTCGTCTTGGATGAGACCTTATCATGGGATGATCATGTAAGTTCTGTTATCGGGAGAGTTTGGGTGATGCTTCGGCGTCTGTATTTGGTCAAAGATCTTCTTCCAGTTGAATTGAGGTGTAAATTGGTCCAGTCTCTTATCACGCCCTTTTTTCTTTATGGATGTGAAGTGTTTTCTGGGGCAAATATGGGTACTATCAATAGATTAAAGCTGTGTTTTAACTCTTGCATTGGATTTATCTATTCGCTCAGAAAAAGGGATCATCTATCTTTGTTCTCATTTAAGTTTCTTGGAACTAAGTTTGGGTTGTTCTTGAAGTTGAGATCGGTACTATGTCTCTTTAAGGTTGTCAAATATCGTGAGCCTGTGTATTTATTTGAGAAGTTATCGTTTACTATCTCTAATCGAACGAGGCATCTTGTCATACCATCCCATGCTCCTTGTGCTATGGAATTGTCGTTTGCTGTTAGAACTTGTAGGCTCTGGAATGGGTTGCCTTTGGCTATCAGAGAGGCTAGTTCTGTTCGTGTTTTCCAAAATCTTTGCTTGGCTCACTTCAATACACTTGGTAACCTTGCTTAATGCTTAATCTCTTCTTGTTGGATGCTGTTTTTGAGTTTTGAGTTGTCATGTGGGCTGCTGCTTTTATTTTTTGCTTTAATTTTGGTCTCAGTCTCTTGTTTCGTGACACTGGATTGGGACTTGAATTATTGCATTTTCATTTTTTTTCATTTTGATTGCTATACTTCTTGCACTGGCATTGGTGGAGAGTTGACCGTCGGGGAACAAGTGAACTGTAGTAGGTTAGTTGTAAGTTAGTATGTGTTGTTAAGATGAGTGATAAAGTAATTTTTTATTATATTGTATTGGTTTATTGTTATTAGTTGTATTACTTTTGAAGCTAGTCTTGTTTGGCTGTTTTCTTACATTTTCTTATCTGATCAAATTGTGAATAAGACTTATTAGTCTTAATTTGTATATTTTTTGCCGAAACAAATAAATAAATAAATAAAATAATGTTCAAAATAATGTTAAAACTGTATCAGATACATCCAGCACTACTCTGATCGATCTCAGAGATAAAAAATCTTCTAACCGATTAAGGTCTTACAGACTCCAAATAAAATTAATTTGTTGTTAATATCCCTATGCCAAACTCTGTCAAACGCCTTGGATATGTCAAGGGAAATGATATGAGACTCACCAAAGTTTTGAATTGTTTTACCCCATTTCTCCGTGAGGACTGACATGATGTCACCAGTGGACCGTGTTTTACGAAATTCATATTGGCGGTCGTGAAGAAGATTGTTGTTTTCGAGATATACCATTAGTTTATAATTGATAAGTTTTTCCAAAACTTTAGCAAGTATATCGATGTTAGTGCAATGGGACGATAGTTTGATGGATCAGACTTGTTGTCCTTTCTCGGGACTGGTTGAACATTTGTCAGTTTCCACATTAATGGATAAAGGCCTGAGCTTAAGGATAAATGAAAGAGACTATAATTAGTGGATAAAACAGGTTTGTTTATTTTTAATTTTACTACTTTTAGTCTGAAAACTATCCAACTATAACTAAACCCTAACTACTGCAGAAAGTATCACACTTTCGTCAGTTTGAATACCCAAAGGGTCTAGGGACAGATTCAAAGGTTTTCTGGGCAATTAAACAATTTAAAGCAGTCAAGTCAGTTGCTTCTTTTTATTTTCTACCCGCTGTACCAGAAAATACCTTAGAGCAGAGAGTCGCTTGGCTAAAAAAATTTTACGGGCTGCGTTGAGATGTCTCATATAGCTGCTCAATGGACCAAAGGAAATTCAAAATAAGAAAACATAAGGAAAACCTTTTGTGCACTGGCAACGAACAATCCGCATTGCAATAACATTAACACGAACTTAAAAGGGTTGGCTAGGAATTAATTCTACAAAAACAGAACCAGTTCGTTTCAACAGGAAAACAAGATTCACGATATTGGGTCCATAACCCTCACAGGGAGTTGTCTGGTACTTGCAGAGTAAGTAATCATTTGTATTGGGTACTTGGAGAACAAGTAATCACTAGTAGTATCTGACACTCCAAATTAGTAGTATCGGACACAATACGAGCAAGTACTCAACCAAAACACATTGACTACACCTATACGTCTCAGACCCCCAGGAATTGCTCAGGAAAGACATGAAAGGTTGGCGCTGAGGAAATCAGTGGAAGTTTTAACGGATGCCCTTAAACTAGAAGACAGAGATGGGAGAGGAGTCTTCTCGGAGCAGTTAAACACTAATCTCTTTTTGTTTCGTGTTTCAGACCACCTCAGTATTCTGAAACCAGTTTTTTGAGATTCTAATTAGATGTTAAATAGTATGTTTTTAGATTTTGTAGGAGTTAATAAGTTTATCGAGAATAAAACGTTGTTATTTACATGGAATTATGGATGAAAAGAACTAAAATAGAAACATTTTAATAATTTTGTTTGTTCAAACTTAACAAGTATTATATATAATAAATTTCACTGCTAAATTAAAATAAAATCGACAATTTCTTTCTAACTAATAGTTTTTATTTACTATATACGTATTTCGAAATGCTTTGCTTTAATTGACAGTAGTATTTATCAAAACTCAAGTTTTGATGTATACTACTGTCGATGAAAGCATAGCTTTCGAAATACGTATATAGTAAATAAAAACTATTATAGTGTATTCTTTTCGGCTGTTCCAACACCGAATTATCGAATTTTGTATTCTTTTGGAATAAATTTCAATACAAAAAAAATAATTCGGTTTTGGAACTGTACTGAAATTTGTTCGGTACAGCCGAAAAAAATACACTATTAGTTAACAAGAAATTGGCGATTTTATTTTAATTTATCAGTGATTTATCATATTTATAACTATCATATTTATAACTAAAATAGGTTCATTTGGGAATGTCTACTACTTAAATCTTAGTTCAATTTTGACTCGGGACCCTTTTCATATGTCTATCAGAAAATAACGATAAGAAACAGTCAAAACCCTGTGACGAAGGATATTTTGGGACACACCACTTTTGTGTCAAACATTTATTTTTACTTTCCTTCGTCCCAAGGTTCCGAACTCCAGATTTACTGAAACATTTATTTTGATGCATTGTGACATTATATCCACTCTCAGAATCTTTTCCATGTTTAATTGTGCAAATATTGCAAATTTACCTAAATTTAAATTTAAACGGTTCCCATGTTACGTTTTTGTAAATATTGCAAAAACATAACATAACATTCTGGATTAAAATAAATTTTAATCAAATTACGGTTTTCTTTTGTGTTTCCATTAACTTTTCTCTGTCTAAGATTCAGTCATCTGAAATTAGATATATTTTTTATGTAAATCTTGGAATTCAACGTTTTTGTAGACGAATGGCTTTTAAACCGTGGGATTTTGTTTTTCTTTTCTTATTTGAGATCAACGTTTGAAAAAAACAAACGAAGATCTGGACACTCGGATTAGAACTCCTGACCAGTATGGTCAGGAGGTTTTTTTTTAAAGACTCGCGTCTCGTGTGGTTTTTTTTAATTACTGCAAAATAAAAAAATGGAATTTATTGTGAATTTGAATTTATTGGAATTTATTGTGTTTTTTTTTTTTAAGTTTTAATAAAAAAAAACAAATGTGAATTTTTGATTCGGAAAAGTTGTAAGTGAATTCGAAGTGAATTGATTTTTAATTCGGAAAAGTTGTAATTCGAAAGGTTTTAATGAAATTTTAATTCGAAAAAAAAACAAATGTGAATTGATTTTAGGTAGATTTCATATAAAAATCTACCTATTGCAATGGGCTTCATCTCGGAATTTCGGAAAAATTTTTGTGCCAAACGACTATATATGATAAGCGGAGACAAAAAAACAAAAAAAAAAAAATTTATATATATATATATATATATATATATATATATATATATATATATATATATATATATATATATATATATATATATATATATATATATATATATATATATATATATATATATATATATATATATATATATATATATATATATATATATATATATATATATATATATATATATATATATATATATATAAACGATATGAGATATAACGAAAACGACCGGCACTCTCACGGTCGCATTTGTTGAGGTAGATCAAAAAAATTTTCTGTACTTGTGTGTTTTAATAATATCTTGGACAAGTTCGTGAATCAGCAAAATCCGACACGTGGTTAAGAAACTAGAGGCTTTTTTCTGAAAAAAATTGATTTTTTAAAACCGTTATAACGGCCGTTTGGATACTAATATTTCAAAAAATTTAACAAATTTATAGAATCTTTTTTATCAATTTGTTTTAAAAAAAGAACTCTGCAGTTAGAGGTTCCTGAGTGAGCGGCTCCAACAAAAAAGTTTGCAAAAATAAATTTTTTTTTTAAAGAACCGGCACTCTCACGGTCGCATTTATAAGGCCAGATCAAAAAACCTTTTTTAAACATGTGCGTTTTATTAATATCTTGGACAAGTTCGTAAATCAGCCCAATCCAACACATGGTTAAGAAACTAGAAGCTTTATACTAGAAAAAAACTATGTTTTTTAGATCCGTTATAACGGCCGTTTGGATTCTAATATTTTTAAAAGCTTCATAAATTTAGAATCTTTGAAACCTTTTTAATCAGTTTCTTTCAAAAAAAAGACCTCTGCGGTTGGAGGTTTCTGAGTGAGCGGCTCCAACAAAAAAGCTTGTAAAACACAAAATGCGTTCATTTGCGTTCAAAATCAACCGGCGCTCTCATGGTTGCATTTGTGGAGCCAGACCAAAAAACCTTTCTGAAAAATGTGTGTTTTATTAATATCTTGGACAAGTTCGTAAATCAAAAAAATCTGACACATGGTTAAGGAACTATAGGCTTTATACTAGAAAAAAAAGTGGTTTTTTTAATCCGTTATAACGGCCGTTTGGATACTAATATTTTTAAAATCTTCATAAATTTAGAATCTGTGAAAATATTTTAATCCATTTCTTATATTTATAAACCTCTGCAGTTAGAGGTTTTTGACTTGTTGGCTTCAACAAAAAAGTTTGCAGCAATCCCCAACTACAATTTCCAAAAACCTTATAACAGTCAATGTCAACCTTATAACAGTCAAAAAAATAAAAGATTTGAATAGAAAAAATTATTTTTTTTTTCTTAGAAATAAACTTTTTTGATATTTTGCAGTAATTGCACGACATATGATATAGAGTAGGTTTGTGTCATAAATTGTCACACACATGTTCTGTGGTAGATTTGATATTTGTTTGTTGCAAAATTGGATAAATATAATTTTGCTTGTAGGTAGCTAATTTTCTTTTTAAAATTTGTTCGATATCTGTTTGAAATTAGTTTGTTTTGTTTAAACTAATCTGATACATAAGATTCTACTGGCACACAAAACTGTCTGATCTCGAAATCTACCTATTTCTAGCGGATATACGTGCCGCTTGGACTTTTTAATTATGAGATATATATAAATGAAAAAAATGTTATTGGAAGAAAATACATATGTTGTTTTTATTTTTTTTTTCATTAAATATTTAACGTGTGAATTAACAATAAAAAAAATTAAAAGAGAAAAATTCAATTGTGGAAAGAAAAATAGTATTTGCGAAAGTTAAGGTTTTTTTTAAGCTATCCGATAAAAATTATAATATTATTTTCTTTATAACGGTTTTAATACAAAATTTAGAAAAAAAAAACCGCACTATTTTTTTATGTGTTTTACATTATGTGACAAAATCCATACAGAAGTGCTGATGTTTTGTATGGAGAAAGAAAGAATGTTCAAAGTGATGTCAGCTGGCATTCGGCACTTCGGTGATGAGTTGTTTAATTTCACTGATGTTGGATAAAAGATATTACACTCACATGAGGAGGTAAATAAAATTTTTAAAATTGGACCAACACCATTTGTCAGCCAAACACTGGGAAGAATAGATGAGTATATATTTTCATTGTTAAATTTATTTACATTTTGTTACAGTTTACTGTACTAATAATTGTTTTTGTGGTTGAGGCACAAGCCAATTTTTTTATTATTTTTGTTTTTTTTTCTAATGGCAGGGCTGTTAAATAATTATTAAATTTGTAGATTTAATAAAAATGTTTTAGTTTTCTAACAACTTTTTATAAAAATATAAAAATCAGACCGGTTTCAGATATATCTATCATCAGGGAAAATTTTTTATATTTATGACAATATTATTTGAAAATTTGGTTGTTTCTAAAAATATGCATACTAAATTAAACATAAAAAATTTTAAAACAGAAATTGAAAAGATTAAAATTGTAAAATATGATAAGAACAAAAACAATAAAGGAAAATATTAATTTATAATTAAATTGTACAAAATATTAAAACCAAATGATAGTTGTTCATTCAAAATTAAAAATGGTGACTTCTTAGTAGCTTTATATTTTTCAAACTCTTCCATTGAATCCATGAGAGGACCTTTGTTACAAAAATGTAAAACTTCAAAATTATTTTCAAAACTTGTATATGAATGATTGTCATCGACTAGATGTTGAGCAAAAATAGATTTTATATTTTGAATGTTTTTTCGCGTAGGTTTTCTATAAATTTTAAACTCAAAACTGTTATTATTCTGTGATATGGTTAAATCCAAAAAGTTTAACATGTTGTCTTTTTCAATTTCAAGAGTAAATTGTATCTTTTTGTTAATTTTATTCAAATAATTTTTGAAAATTTCAATTTGCTGTGAAGTTCCATTAAATAATAAAAATATGTTATCAACGTATCTTGAATATGAAATAATCAAATTTTGATATTTATTTAAATTGGAAAAAACAAATTTATTTTCAAAATGGTTAAGGTATATATTGGCTAACAATCCACTTAATGGTGAACCCATTGCAAGTCCTTCTTTCTTTTCTTGGTAGTGACACCCGTGTTTGAGTGACTTTTATTAGTTTGAAGTTATTTTAAATGTAAATTCGTCGTGAGCGCAATGCATTCCACAATAGAATGTCCGGCTTAAAACATGATTTATCAGGCGGGTAAGTAGGGCTGGTGGTCTATCTCCTCATTACGTTTTTGTTTATATCGCTCACCAACTATTACACTCTGACTGCCGAACAACCCCACGGCCCCAAATGACTGAGCGAAGTCGATTGAGCGATTTCGGAGTTCAGTCAGAGTGACAATTCTTTAGCGTTGGCTAGTGCAATCTCTTACTCCTTTTTGGGGGCTCAGGTTGCACTGCTAAACGTTACAGTGGCGCCCAACTAAAGCTTATTAGTTCATGAGCCGAACAATAGCTAGGTTCATGTGTAAACCCCTAGGTCTATTAACCGTTTTGTAAAACTTCTTTAGAAGTACAAAATGTTTTAGCGCAGGGATATCCAGTTTTGTTGTGTTATAGTTTAGTTTTAGGTTTGTTGCTGTAGAATTGCCTGTAAGGTTGTTAAACATTTTGGAACAAAAGCTGTGGTTGGAATTATCGGCACCGAGGATTTATTTGCCATATTGTTAGTTGTTGCTTTTAGTATCGTTTTAATTTCATTTTTTATATTGATTATTGAATTCAAATACCTCCACTTTCCAATTTAAATTCACAGTTCTGGACTAGCTTAAGACCTATATTTATCCTGTTGGTCCAGAAAATCTATCGTCTTTGACACTTGTCCCTGCTTGCCTGCTTAACCTGTGGTCATGTTCTCTCATACATATTTTTATTAGTTTTTTTAATGATAATTTACGTTAGGTGATTTTTCAGTTTTTATTTTGATGTTTTATTTAGTTATTGTTTAATGTTTTTTGTTAGATTATTGTTTAATTTTTTTATGATGATAATAATAATAACATTTAGTTTTTTTTAGAGAACCGAGTTTTTTTTGTTATTATGCTAATAATGATTATCAATTAATATTTTATGACTCAAAAATATAATATCTGGAAAAATATTTCAACAACATAGATGATACCAAAATATGATGATGCAAAAATAATGGAAAATACAATTAAAGTCTATTATACACATTTTTTTTGAATATTTTTTTTTACTTTTATATTATATTACTGAATTTATTTCAACTTGTTAATTTTATGTTATATTTTATATTATTGAAAATTTTTTTTGTGTTGTAAAAAGAAATGCTTTGCAAAACTACACACTTTCAGAATCTGCCGTTTGAAATTATGAAATTTTTCTTATTATTGTTTAATCATAATGACGTTTTGTATATTCATAAAATTTAAATTTATTTTGGTGATAATTGAATGAGCATGGCATACTAAAATGTATTAAAAATAAAATTGTATTTAGATTTGCATTCTTTTGAATTTTCTCATAATTAGTATTTTTTTTAATAATAGTTAAGTTTTTTTATCTAAACATTTATTTCGTAATTGATCATAAAAAAAACCAAATTAAAAGAAAAATTTTCTTAGTTATAAGTTTAATTAAATTAAAAGTCTAAAGCATAATATACTTAGACTATGGCCAAACAGAATTCATAATGTCAAATATCGATAAATTCCGTATAATATTAAAACAGATATTTTATCAATGTATATTGAACTTTCATTGTATTGCGTATTGTGTTGCATTTAATGTTATCCAAAATTAGTTTTTTTAAATATTAAAAGAAAATATAACTTAATATATTGATTTAATTTTTACTTGAATTAAGTTTTAAGTGGTGTCTTTGCTCAACTTCTTTTTGGCTGTTGTTAAATTTGGATTCTGTTTATAATTATTACAATATTTGGCCTTTAATTACTTTACTAGTTACTGTATGATAAAGTTAAATAATTTTAGTAAATTAGTTGTTTGTTAAAGTTAATAAGAATTTATATTATAAGTAAATTTATTATGATCTTTCCCAAAAATTAAAAAAATTAGAGAATTCTTAAGATTCACTTTTATATTGATCTGTTATATTGATCTGTTTAAGATTGCTGATTAAAGATGATTTATTTACGAAACCAAAATCAATTACACAAACTGCAATAAATTTGAATGATTTGACTTAACCAGTTTTAAATCGGAGAAAAAAATAATTCAATAATATTCTGGGAATGTTACGCGATAGTATCTTAAATATTGAGAGAACTAATGTTAAACGATAATTTTTTTTTTAAATTATTTACCGATAAGAATCAATTCCACGTTAAAGTCATATGGTACATTTTTTTTTTATATCGCAAAACTATGATTATGAAATCTCAAGTTCAATTTTATTTTCCAGGTTTTTTTAATGTTATGATTTAATTTATATTGTTCGTACTCCGTCTTTCTTTTGATAAAAATCTTCTCTTATCTATAAAAGAGGAATTATATTACAATTAAAATTTTCTGTTTGTTTATACTTTTCGACCATTGATCTTCTGTATAATTATGTCACAATGATTGTTTATGTTGTTACTTTGAATATAGGTTAATATGTCCATAATAAATTTTATCCAATGTTTTTTTGTAATGATAATCTGGTTAGAAATGTTCAATGTCACTTGGTTTATCCCATATATTAATTTTAAAGTGTTGTTCATATCTTTTAAGACAAGGTTGAGTTATGTATCTTTTATCTATCGTTGCTATTTGATCACTATGACTTTTGATAGGGTTGTCTCTTACGATCCATTACACCTTGCAGTAATGCAAGGAAAGTGAAACCTTAGCCTTCAAATTCGTTGTAGTCTTTTCACTTGACTAGTTCTTAGGTTCGAGTTCATCCGTTTTCACAGCAACATGCCTTGATCTTTACCGGTATCATTCTACGCATCTGCGTTACCATCTTTAAGCTGTCGCACTAAAAATTATGTCCAGCAACGATACGTTACCATTAGGTTTGCACGGTAAAAACCCAACATAATTTGATTTGATTTGAGTTATTATTTTTTTTTGTTGTATCGTCTTTAATAAAATCTTAGTTTCGAAAGTTTTCTATACTTTATAGGCCAATAGAATAACGGAAAAAGATATGGCTTACGTGTTGTTGCTCGTAACAGGTCAGAAATTTTTTTAATCTCTGGGGTAGGGTACTCACATAACGCACATGCCGAGTCCACTCGCCTGGCACGTGGGGACTGGAGTTATGCAACAAAGTGTGCTGGAATTTTTTTTTTTGCTTCCTTGTAAGCGATATAACTCGTAAATGGTGCACTTTAGGATACTGGTGCCCTGGAACTTTTTTGTTACTTAAATGTTTTTCTATAACTTAAAATAGCAAATTTTCGCGAAAAATGGCGAAAAAATGTCTAAAAAACGATATTTTTCAATTGAATTTAGTTGTTTGCAAATAATTGTTTATAACACAATTGACCCCTTTATCTTGTAGCAGAAACCTCAACAAAAAAAGGAAGCTTCAGAACGTTTCATTCGGCCTGATAGTTTTTGCACAATTCCATTTTGCACTTAATGCCCCTAAAAAAGTTGTTAACTTTGGGCATCCCGCAAGGTCTGAGTTTTCATCCGATCGCAATCTGCTTGACGGGAATTGAAAGGGTATAGTGTCAACTTTAAATAACAATTGTGTTGCTTATACCCATATTCAGTATTAACAACAACTACAGTGGTTTGAAAAACCCGCGAAAATTCCTTAGTTGCAAAATAAAATTTCTCAACGAATTTTCCACTTAACGACATGCGGTTTTAAAATTTGCAAATTCCTTAGAAAATCGAAGATTTAAAAGGTAACTTCTCTAACATGATTTGGACCGAGTTATGGCCCAGTTTGTTTTTGAAACCACGATTGTGACATTGATTTTGTATGCCATATATCGACAGGAACCGAGAATTTCCCTCCAAAATGATACTGTTGTGCTCACAAGATGCTGGGTCTGTGCCTACCCAACTCACGGTTGGTTACTCTGACTACTGCTTGTAACGTACTCTATGAAAAAATAAAACGTCCTGTATAGTATACGTAAAACGTACGTAGCGAGACGATGTATAATTGAGTATTATTGTAATGACAAATAAATTTAATGAAAAAGTAATGAACTACTTATGTGTAATCATGTCCCAAATCATGTTAGAGAGGTCGATTTTCTAAAATCTGAGGTTTTCTGAGCACTTTGCAAATTTTAAAAACGCATCTCGTTAAGTTGAAAATCCGTTGAGAAATTTAATTTTGCAACTAAGGAATTTTCGCGGTTTTTTGAACCACTGTAATTGTTTTAATATTGAATATGGGTATAAGCAACACAGATGCTATTTAAAGCTGATACTACACCCTTTCAATTCCCGTCAAGCAGATTGCGATCGGATGAAAACTCAGACCTTGCGGCCTGCCCAAATTTAACAACTTTTTTAGGGGCATTAAGTACAAAATGGAATTGTGCAAAAACTATCAGGCCGAATGAAACGTTCTGAAGCTTCCTTTTTTTGTTGAGGTTTCTGCTACAAGATAAAGGGGTCAATTGTGTTATAAACAATTATTTGCAAACAACTAAATTCAATTGAAAAATATCGTTTTTTAGACATTTTTTCGCCATTTTTCGCAAAAATTTGCTACAAAACAAATTATTTTTGTTTTTTTTTTTATTTTAAGTTATAGAAAAACATTTAAGTAACAAAAAAGTTCCAGGGCACCAGTATTCTAAAGTGCACCATTTACGAGTTATATCGCTTACAAGGAAGCAAAAAAAAATTTCCAGCACACTTTGTTGCATAACTCCAGTCCCCAGGTGCCGGATGAGTGGACTCGGCATGTGCATTATGTGAGTACCCTACCCCAGAGATTAAAAAAATTTCTTACCTGTTACCGACAGCAACACGTACAATCCGTAATTCTATTGGCCTATTAATGTTTTCAGAACATATTTCCTATAATATAGATAACATGAATTTGCTCTGTATCTTTGTGGAGGGATTTTAAAATTTGGATTTCATTTAAGATAAATAAGATCGAAGAGCAATAATCTATACCACGTGAAATCAAAGATTTGTATAATGTTAGTTTATTATCAGTGTTTAGGGTTTTATTTATTCGTTTGACATGATCTGGTTTCGTATTCAGTTTTTTTTGTTATATAGTCTATTTAGTCTTTAAATTCTAAACGGTTGTCTATCATTACCCCTAGAAATTTATACTGGTTTTCTTTTGTTTTTTTTTTTAATTGTTTCACCATCCATTATAACTGTAGTAGTCATCATTAATAAATTTCATTTTATTTTTTTTTGTTTTACTTTTTTTTTCTCGTAAGTTCATGTCCATAGGTTCTTATCTTTATGGCTACTATAGTGATTATCCCTTAAAAACTACATCTTGGCGTATTATCTAAAGTCAGTGCAACCTTTCTGTCCCCTCGTTTTAATGGTGATCCCGGCTTGAGACGTTCTCAGGGTGTGGGACGTCCCCACGATTTGTGACGAAGGATATTTTGGGACACACCACTTTTGTGTCAAACATTTATTTTTATTTTCCTTCGTCCCAAGGTTCCGAACTCCAGATTTACTGAAACATTTATTTTGATGCATTGTGACATTATATCCACTCTCAGAATCTTTTCCATGTTTAATTGTGCAAGTATTGCAAATTTACCTAAATTTAAATTTAAACGGTTCCCATGTTACGTTTTTGTAAATATTGCAAAAACATAACATAACATTCTGGATTAAAATAAATTTTAATCAAATTACGGTTTTCTTTTGTGTTTCCATTAACTTTTCTCTGTCTAAGATTCAGTCATCTGAAATTAGATATATTTTTTATGTAAATCTTGGAATTCAACGTTTTTGTAGACGAATGGCTTTTAAACCGTGGGATTTTGTTTTTCTTTTCTTATTTGAGATCAACGTTTGAAAAAAACAAACGAAGATCTGGACACTCGGATTAGAACTCCTGACCAGTATGGTCAGGAGGTTTTTTTTTAAAGACTCGCGTCTCGTGTGGTTTTTTTTAATTACTGCAAAATAAAAAAATGGAATTTATTGTGAATTTGAATTTATTGGAATTTATTGTGTTTTTTTTTTTTGAAGTTTTAATAAAAAAAAAACAAATGTGAATTTTTGATTCGGAAAAGTTGTAAGTGAATTCGAAGTGAATTGATTTTTAATTCGGAAAAGTTGTAATTCGAAAGGTTTTAATGAAATTTTAATTCGAAAAAAAAACAAATGTGAATTGATTTTTAATTATGAGATATATATAAATGAAAAAAATGTTATTGGAAGAAAATACATATGTTGTTTTTATTTTTTTTTCATTAAATATTTAACGTGTGAATTAACAATAAAAAAAATTAAAAGAGAAAAATTCAATTGTGGAAAGAAAAATAGTATTTGCGAAAGTTAAGGTTTTTTTTAAGCTATCCGATAAAAATTATAATATTATTTTCTTTATAATGGTTTTAATACAAAATTTAGAAAAAAAAACCGCACTATTTTTTTATGAGTTTTACATTATGTGACAAAATCCATACAGAAGTGCTGGTGTTTTGTATGGAGAAAGAAAGAATGTTCAAAGTGATGTCAGCTGGCATTCGGCACTTCGGTGATGAGTTGTTTAATTTCACTGATGTTGGATAAAAGATATTACACTCACATGAGGAGGTAAATAAAATTTTTAAAATTGGACCAACACCATTTGTCAGCCAAACACTGGGAAGAATAGATGAGTATATATTTTCATTGTTAAATTTATTTACATTTTGTTACAGTTTACTGTACTAATAATTGTTTTTGTGGTTGAGGCACAAGCCAATTTTTTTATTATTTTTGTTGTTTTTGTTTTTTTTTCTAATGGCAGTGCTGTTAAATAATTATTAAATTTGTAGATTTAATAAAAATGTTTTAGTTTTCTAACAACTTTTTATAAAAATATAAAAATCAGACCGGTTTCAGATATATCTATCATCAGGAAAAATTTTTTATATTTATGACAATATTATTTGAAAATTTGGTTGTTTCTAAAAATATGCATTTAGTATGCATTAAACATAAAAAATTTTAAAACAGAAATTGAAAAGATTAAAATTGTAAAATATGATAAGAACAAAAACAATAAAGGAAAATATTAATTTATAATTAAATTGTACAAAATATTAAAACCAAATGATAGTTGTTCATTCAAAATTAAAAATGGTGACTTCTTAGTAGCTTTATATTTTTCAAACTCTTCCATTGAATCCATGAGAGGACCTTTGTTACAAAAATGTAAAACTTCAAAATTATTTTCAAAACTTGTATATGAATGATTGTCATCGACTAGATGTTGAGCAAAAATAGATTTTATATTTTGAATGTTTTTTCGCGTAGGTTTTCTATAAATTTTAAACTCAAAACTGTTATTATTCTGTGATATGGTTAAATCCAAAAAGTTTAACATGTTGTCTTTTTCAATTTCAAGAGTAAATTGTATCTTTTTGTTAATTTTATTCAAATAATTTTTGAAAATTTCAATTTGCTGTGAAGTTCCATTAAATAATAAAAATATGTTATCAACGTATCTTGAATATGAAATAATCAAATTTTGATATTTATTTAAATTGGAAAAAAACAAATTTATTTTCAAAATGGTTAAGGTATATATTGGCTAACAATCCACTTAATGGTGAACCCATTGCAAGTCCTTCTTTCTTTTCCTGGTAGTGACACCCGTGTTTGAGTGACTTTTATTAGTTTGAAGTTATTTTAAATGTAAATTCGTCGTGAGCGCAATGCATTCCACAATAGAATGTCCGGCTTAAAACATGATTTATCAGGCGGGTAAGTAGGGCTGGTGGTCTATCTCCTCATTACGTTTTTGTTTATATCGCTCACCAACTATTACACTCTGACTGCCGAACAACCCCACGGCCCCAAATGACTGAGCGAAGTCGATTGAGCGATTTCGGAGTTCAGTCAGAGTGACAATTCTTTAGCGTTGGCTAGTGTAATTTATCACACACTAAAATATTAAAATTTAAAAAAATACTTTGGTCCCCTCTTTGAGTTTTTAGAAGTAACTTGATTTGATTTTTGATTTTTTTTTTTGACTCGCTACTGCGACCTCGCACAACTTCGATCAAAAATAGAAATCATACCTGTTTACACCTGGCTGCGAAGAGGTGCGGCCAGGTGCGCAACGGCAACCGTGAATTTTTAAAATCTTTATATAAATTGCCGTGATGTAGACGATATTTTATTTAAAAAACAAGTGAACGAAATTTTTTTTCCAAAAATCAATTAAAAATAATTTAATTAAAAATACTGGCGGCCAAATTTTGATAGGCAACCTGGTAGATATATATTCTCCTAATTATAAATATACATAAAAACTTGGTTTTAGCAAAAAATCGATGAGCGCACTAATCCTGCAGCCGGATCTTAGACTATATCGGTTTCAATCGTTTTATATCATTTTCTTACAAGGGTAATTTGGAAAAGTAAATTAGAGACTTACGATACCAAATACGAGACTTGTAAAATTATGTTACTTTAACACGTCTACATAGTTCTTCTCATTGGCATAATATTAACATTTTTTACGAGATACAACATGGACTTGATAAACGTCTATGGACCTTTATAAAATTTTAAAACCAGTCGCAAATGCTTTGAACAAAATGCAATCAAAAAACTCAGATGAGACAATAATTGATTTTCATATTAAAATCATAATAAATATTGTATCTTATTAGGCAGAAAAAGATTAAATATATATATTTTCAAGGTTCACGTTAAAACATGTTACGTTTTGTTTTCGTATTTTCGATTAACATTTTATTTCAGTTCTTAGCGTATTTTCTTATTGTTGCAGCTACTCTATAAATATTTAATTTTTGTGGTCGGCATTTTGTCGTTTTATTTACTTTTACATTATATTTACAATTTATATACTACTAATTTAGATAAAATCGATTATATAATATATAATTAATACTATATAGAGATGTTAAAATACCGTATTTTATTTTTTTTTGTATAATACAGCGTATTATACATTGTATTATACAAAATAAAATACCGTATATTCTGTACAAAAGTGTATTAGGCGAGATAACATGTGAATGATATAATAACAAAAAATGACTTTCATCATCATTTTGAATTACATCTATTTCATTTTTTTCTAAATATCTGAATTTGGATATTTTATCGTTATTTTTATCAATATATATTCCTTAAACGAATGCTAATAAGACCTATATAATCATCTGACTCTAATTCTTGTGGATGGTCTGAGCAGTAAAACTATCCTGATGCTTAGTTTCAATTTATTTCACCTTCAGTCGCTGCCTGCTACTGTATTTGTTTTTTATTCAGATTGGATCCTTCCAGTTCCCATGAATAAACTGTTAGAGGTCTTAATCAAGTTTGACATAAACGAGATAATTGCTTTTGGTATGATTTAGGCTGCATATCGAAAATGATGTTTCTGTTACAGTGAAAGATGCAGAACAATGCAAATTAAAAGATGCTACATTCTGAAGAGCCACAAACTCTATTCCATCCAGTTATACAATAAATACAACTGCTATCGGTTTCATAATGGGTATTTTGAGATTTTTGTGCGTGGTTGATAAATTTGAACGTACATAAAAGAAACGTTCTACATGTTATCTGGTGCTACTAAAGATATTAAATTGAGTGACAAATCCATGTTTCAAAATTTTGATTTGCTCTATTACAAAATTCACTGTAACGGTTGCTTTTCAGCAACTATATAATCGATTGTTGATATTTGTGGGTGTGTTGATATTAGAACAATTTTGGTGCAACAGCAATTGGGTTCTATTCAGTAAAATCTTCTATCGAAAGTTTCTGCTATTCTTCTATTTTTTGTATGAAATTTTATAATGGGAAAATAAAATTTCATAAAAAAATAGAAGAATAGCAGAAACTTTCGATAGAATATTTTACTGAATAGGCCCCATTATTTAGAAACGCACACTAGCAAGGCGTACAAATAATGCATTTGCTCGACGTGGTTTATATCTTATAGTGATGTAGTAGTAGACATATTTTCACAGCTATAAATTCTTCTAATAATCCACGCGCAATTTTAGTAAAAGGGCTATATACTATTTCGCACGCCACACAGTGGGATTTTTTGTGCAATAAGTAATTTTTTCGACACATAAAATTTAAAAATGTAATGATGCAGTTTTGTAGAAAATTGATTCAGTATGAAGAATCCATAAATTGTATCCCAAAAAAAAGTTTATTTGTCTTTGAAATAAATTACACATGTAAATTTTGGTCCAAAATATTGAAAATTATTTACGCACTTCTATAGTGTTTGTACGTAAGATAACTTTATTGCTCTAATTTAAATAGTGATTATTTTCAAATATAGCCTTTTTTGCGTATTTAAAAAAAAAAATAATAAAGTTCGCTCATATGGTTTAAAAGATATGATAGAATAAAATTTGTTCTATAAAGTGCCGTGATTGCAAACTTCCTTGGAAGAAAAAAAAGGTTGCTCGGTCGTGCTAGGTGCTCCCGCTATAATAAAACAAAAGGTAAGACTCCATACTATCAATTAAAAAAAAATAGTTTAAATAATTAATAATCTTTTATAAAATCATAAAATTTATAAAATCATAAAATTTTGGGTTCTATGGGCGGTGGGTAGTGGGCGTGCCCAATTTTTATGAAACTTTATTTTATTCTTAATTGAGGTAATAAAAGGCTCTGTGCCAAATTACAAAAACTTTGGGCATAAAAATAAATTTTGGGTTCTATGGGCGGTGGGTAGTGGGCGTGGCCAATTTTGATGAAACTTTATATTTTTCTTAATTGAGCTAACCAAAGGCTCAGAGCAAAATTTCAACATTCTACGAGCACTCCTTATATTTTTTGCCAAACATTATATGAACAAATCTCACTGTGCGCCATCAGAATAAAAAATATTTTTTGTAGTAAAATACCTTGTATTTTACAACGTTTTGGACAATACGGTATTTTACGTATAATACCGGGTATTATACAATTGTATTAATCAATTACAATTGTATTTTACATCACTAATACTATATATTGAATATTTTTTTTAGAAATTGTTGTTTAATAGTAGTTTAATCAATGAGTGAATAATGAAGTAGTTTATTCTCAAGCAAAAATTTGCGAGAGAATAAAATTCATTATTCACGAATCGATTACAATACTTTATTCTCTGACAAAGAATTGTGTATTATAAAAAATAAAAACATTTTCTTCAATTAAAACAATAAATCTTTATTGTTTTAATTGATAAATCAAATTTCTTAATAAACAAACCCTGATGATAAAAAACGCCCTTCTCATACAATCAACCAAGTTCAAGTAGGGCATGGTCGATTAATCGATTGGGGCTAAATATCGATTAACGATTAATATGAAAATTTTAACACCGATTAATTGATTAATCGATTGAATAAAATTTTCACTAATTCTAATATTTTTATTAAATTTTTTTAAACAAAGTTCAACTTTTACAATGGCATAAGAATAAACAAAAATTTGATAGCTATATATGTATTAAGGGCGTAAAGTAGGTCTTTTTTCCATAAGAGTGAAATTTTTGCTCTATGTTTTACCATAGGATCTCTATTTCTCTCTCTCTGTCAGTGAAATTTTCAGACCTTGCAAAATTATGTGTTTAAAAACATACTGTATACTAATTGAAAATGATAAGAAACAAGCTGTATCCTTCAGAATGGAAAGTAATAGAGTTGAATATACTCCAAACCGTAGTTTACTGGTTGGATTAATAATAAAAATATTACTTAAGGCAAAGTAAAGGGTGTTGCATTGGGATCAAACTTTGTCATTAATATATTTTTTATTCGCCTACATATTAAAGTGTTACTTTATTACTGTGATTTGCGGCTTTAAAGTATCACTTTTCAACTATTTATTTTGTTGTCATAGCTACCTCCAAAAAAAGTAAAAAGCATTTGTATTTGTTTAAATTCTATGAAAAATAAAAATTTTATCAAAGCAACCCTCAAATTCAAAATTTCATTATCCAATTAAAATAGTTGTTATCATTTGTTGTCATAGCTACACAATAATTTGGAAAAAATAATAAATATTTTGTCAAAGGTTACTTGTTCCACATATTTTTATTTTAAAATTTATGAAAATTTATAATTTTAATTAAGAATAAACAAATTTTCTTAAAATAATTTGCTTGCGGCGAATAAAAAATAGTATATGATGCACGGACGTAAGCTATTTTGAACTTAATGTGGGTGCAAATCTCGGCTAGCGCCTCGATTTGCAAACTCCACATCCGTCCAAAATCTTTAGCTTTACGTCCTAGCATCATAATGTACTATTGTGTTATACCCACAACAACTAAAAAAGTAATTTGTAAGAAAAAGAGATTACATCTTTAGACAATAAACCTTTTTACAATTCGGTACAAAATTCGTTAAATAAATTTGTAAAATTTAAACATTTTCGTAAATTTAGATTAATCGATTCATAATTTTTTTGTTCGATTAATCGAACAATTTGCGAAATGATCAATTAATCGAATAATCGATTAATCTAACCATGCCCTAAGTTCAACTAAACGAAATAAGAGAATTTAAATTAAAATTTGCTTTTTGAACAAAACTTATCAAAGCAATTGTGATTATAATTTGAAAATAATTTTAATGAAATCAAAACAATTTGACCAATTGGAATCATACCAATTGAATAATGATAATTTTTTTATAGAGAAATTTTCATTAGACAATAGGTTAAGTTCATTAGGCTATAGGTTAGAAAACAATACAATAATACATACTATGTATTATTATCGAAAAAACATACGAATAAAGTTGATATAATTCAATGGAAGAGAATAAAAATTATTATTATGCACTTTTGTAAAATGATTTTTATTTTCTTGCTGTTTTTGATCTTTTCACCCGCCATCTACAGTCAAAAACAAAAGTTACTATCATCAACTTTTCCGATGAAAAGTTGATGCTAACAACATTTGAATTTAATTTGTGTGTAACAGCACCATAATAAGTATAATAAGATTAATTGACTTTTAAAAAATTTCAAATTGACTTTAACATGTAAAACCAAGTTAAAGTACATGTCGTTTTAATAAACAAAACTCAAAATACTTTTGTAGAAAAAAACAATTCGATATCTGTAACAGAAAACGCAATTTATTTAATTAAAAAATTAGCACACAAATATTATATAACTGTTTCAACTTATAACTTGTATAACATTCTTTTCAAACATCGATTCCATTTGCAAACTCAGTAACTGTATATTCACCATTTGATTCATGGTGATGTCGACTATATCCTCCGACTGTAGTTCAAAAATAGATCTTGTCACCTTCCTACAATTAAATTAATTTCACAAATTTATTTTGTTTACCTTAAAATTAATTTTCGTTGCATACCTTCAGCTCGGTATTTGTATCTTCATATTCAAATTTTCCATCTTTTGCTTTTAACACATCTACACTGATGTCACCAGCTTCCACGCCATACGTTGGTGTATTTATATTCCCATGAAAAGCGAATAAATTAATACCCGTTTCAGCTGGTATCCATACTTTAAATCCTTTTGGATAGTATATTTCAAATTTAGCTCGAGGTATTTTTTGACTAGCACAGAACAAAGTTAAATTAAATAAAACAAAAACTATAATTTTAAGAAAATTCATCTTTACTACTCGATGTACCAACACAGAATGATCGAATATCAATAAAATTGCGATTATTTATTTAGTTTCGCTACAGACGAAGATACACTTTTCTAATCTTAAAGTTTTTCTGTAATTAATTTCAACGATTTTACAATATTTATTGTAATTTATTATGAATAATAATAACAAACTGAATACAAATCAGATGTGTTTTTTTTTAACATGAACAACATTTGTTTTTACTAGAATAACATTAAGCTGATAAAATACGATAGAACGGATAATGAAAGAGAAGAACGAAACATCAACAGTTGATGAGATTACAGAAGAAGAAATTCAAATCGCCTTATCAATGTTTAAGAATGGAAAAGCTATAGGCGATGACGAAATCTCAGTTGAACTCTTAAAAAAATAAGTGATGGCGCAATCATTTCAAAAAACGATTCGAATCTTCTTAACCACTATTTCGTTCAGCTTTAATTCTTCCTCTGCGTTATATTTTTATTTTTAAAGTTCTAAGAAGCTTTTACTTCAGAAGTGGCCTTACGGTTGTAAGGGGAGAACCAGAGCATTACTTGCGTAACTCATATAGATGCAACGTTCCATTTACTAGAAAAGAATACTGTCGACGTCTGACGATATTATTACTTTATTGCTCCTTATTTATTTAACTCATTACCTACCTCAGTCAAAATATCAAACTCAGTCAAAATATTTCTTAAAAATGTAAAAGCATGGCTTTTAAGTCTAGGTAATGTCGAACGAATATCTATATAACAGAACTTAGTAAAATTGTATATTTTTTTTTTGCTGCTCAATTTTTCGGAACTCGTAAATTAACTTGAAATTATTCAAAAAAATTTGTATTGCAAATAAACGAAATTATAATCAAATTTCTTTTGTCCATTTTCTCTTATAACTTTTAAATAAAATCTTTAACTCTAGTCAGTCAACAAAACTCCTTCACCTCACAAATGTTGGATTTTGCTTACCCTAAAAACTTTTGTCGGTGTTTTAATCACAAGTGCTATTTGGCACTTCTAAAAACACCTAATGTTTTATTTCCCAATTGTCATTCATTGTTTTGCTTTATGTGAAGTAATGTTAGGTACATAATTTATTGTTTGTTGTTGTTTAGAATCTTTAATTTTAATTTGGTTGCTAGTTTTAAGTTGAGAATTTCATTTAAGTGTTAATTTATATTATTTATCTTATATTGTATAATTACTTGGTATTAAATTTATATAAATTAATGATTTCGTAGTTTAAAGATAAATTGAAATTTTCGTAGATTGTAATATAAATTGTGATATTTATTGCATTGTGCAACATGATTAACATTAATTTGTCATTTGTATTGTTAGTATTTATTTTTCTTTTTTTTATATAAGCAAATTTAATCTATAAAAAGGACAGAAATTATTTTAATGAAGAAATTCTCATTGATTTGAAAGTACAAAAAGTCCAAGCGGCACGTATATCCGCTAGAAATAGGTAGATTTCGGGACTAGACAGCTTTGTGTACAAATAGAATTGGATGTTTCAGATTAGTTTAAATAAAAAATTTAAGTAGAATAGTCCAAGTCCAGAATAATTCAAAAAATTTATCAAACCAAACTAAATACATTAACGGAAACTACTTTATCAATGCGATTTCGGAACAGTTTTATTTAATTTGGTTAAAACTACTTTTAATAACATATTAAATCCACCAAAAAGCAAATAAACGTTCTCTCAACGTCATACCTACAACACCACTACACATAATTTCGTCGCTTTAATAATGAAACAACGTATGCTATTTATACGTTGTTTTTATATAATAGGTGCGCTGCATTCCCCATAAGGGTATCTTTGAATTGGCGTTTTTACATTTTCGAATTATTTTATGACTGGGGGTAAAAATTAATAAATTATAAATTAACGTCCATGCAAATGCATGCGCACATCAAACTTTAAACTCAAATATCTCGAAACTATACTTTTGCGTATACGCCATTTCATTATTAAAGTGACGATTTATAATCTAAAATTGTCAAACAACTTTTACACCTCAAACAATTCAAATATCTACAATTTAGGAAGACTTTTGTAAATGTGTAATCAATATGCATATAAGAAAATATTCCTTAATTTAAAACAATAATGACTCAGCTTTGTTTTAATTTTTTTTTTAAATTTTTGCGAAAAACACTAAAAACTGAAAAAAAAACAAAAGAAAATTTTTTTAATATTTTTTCTATGGGATATTTTTATATTTTAAAGGAAGTTGTTGTTGTAATTGAATGACATGCATTAGGTTTAATGCTAATTACATTGAGACCTCTTGGGTTAGAAAGCTGAAAATTTCTGAGGTTATAGTTGAAAAGTTTATCTCATAGTTAATATGAGTTTAAATAACATAAGCTCAAAAACGAGGAAGGCATGGCCGTTTGCGTTTGTTTTTGTTCTAACAGTCGTGGTGTCTCAACCTCTAGACTTGAACTATTTTTTTTTTAAATTTTTAAAAGATTTATGTTCTAGTTAACGTATGCGTACATATTCAAAAGTGAGATTGACCATTTTCAGCCAACTCAAGGACAACAAAGTTTATTAAATTTTTAAAACAGCTGATTTTTCAGGAACCTGGAACGCCAAGGTTGTCATTTAGAAAAAAATGATAGAAATATGTTCAAATATTCAATATTGATAAATTTTATTAAAATATTATGATTCAAACGGAAGTTATAACGTCCTAGATTTTTCGATTTTTTTGGCTCTAGCCACTTAACCTGTACCCGGATATGGCCAGTTCGCGAACTTGTCTAAGAGATGCTTTGCCGCAACGTATACAGAAAAAATTTTCGTTGTAGGTCAAGAAATGCGATCGTGAGAGTGCCGGTAAATTCCGTTATAGCTCATATCGTTATATATATATATATATATATATATATATATATATATATATATATATATATATATATATATATATATATATATATATATATATATATATATATATATATATATATATATATATATATATATATATATATATATATATATATATATATATATATATATATATATATATATATATATATATATATATATATGTTATTTTAGTTTATTGAGCTTGAATATTATTTTTTAATAAATTTTATTTGGTTTTTTAGCTCTTGTTTGGATTATAAATAAATGAAACACTTGATTTCAAAAATTATATTTTATCGTAACGTTTCAATGCGTTTCCCGCATCATCTTCAGACGAAAAATATTCTTTATTAAAATTTAAAAAAAAATTATATATGGAAATTCAAAAGAAAAACAAACATACAAGCAAAACGTTATATAAATTAAAATTGAATGAAAATTTAAATTTTTCAAACAAAAACATTTCGATATTTAACATACTTTGATGTTTTTTTAAAAACATTATTTTATAGCTAACTTAAATTTGTATTGAATTTAATAATTCTATCATACGCATTGTTGAAAACACAAGTGGTTTGTATATTAAGTATTGGCTTACGTTTTTTTATATACAAATTTTCAGATATTTGGCGTTTTTTTCGATTGGGCTGTTTTTCCAAAATTTTAACATTATCCAAAGTAACAACATGTTTCGTGGTTTCAATGTGTGTGGACAGTGCGATAATAGCGCACTGTCCACACACATTGAAACCACGAAACATGTTGTTACTTTGGATAATGTTAAAATTTTGGAAAAACAGCCCAATCGAAAAAAACGCCAAATATCTGAAAATTTGTATATAAAAAAACGTAAGCCAATACTTAATATACAAACCACTTGTGTTTTCAACAATGCGTATGATAGAATTATTAAATTCAATACAAATTTAAGTTAGCTATAAAATAATGTTTTTAAAACAACATCAAAGTATGTTAAATATCGAAATTTTTTTTTTTGAAAAATTTAAATTTTCATTCAATTTTAATTTATATAACGTTTTGCTTGTATGTTTGCTTTTCTTTTGAATTTCCATATATAATTTTTTTTTAAATTTTAATAAAGAATATTTTTCGTCTGAAGATGATGCGGGAAACGCATTGAAACGTTACGATAAAATATAATTTTTGAAATCAAGTGTTTCATTTATTTATAATCCAAACAAGAGCTAAAAAACCAAATAAAATTTATTAAAAAAAAAAATATATATATATATATATATATATATATATATATATATATATATATATATATATATATATATATATATATATATATATATATATATATATATATATATATATATATATATATATATATATATATATATATATATATATATATATATATATATATATAGGGCATTCCATGCCAAATCACCGAGGTTTCGGCCCGACCCCTTTCGATTCCGCTGAAAATTTTTTTTCATTTTCTACCCTACCAAAGACATTTTTCTGAATTTTTTCAAATTTTTTTACCCAACCCAAAAAAAGTTACGAATTTTTGAAAAAACCGCTCTTTTTTTTTAAAAATGCTAGAACTTTTTCAAAAATTGACCGTTTGGGACCAATTTTTTTTCAAAATTTGTGTTTTTAAATGTAGTTTTCAGAAAAAAATACAAAAAATTTTGCAGATGTCAGGATTTATGAAATATTTCAATATTTTCGAAAAAAACGTTTTTTTTTCGAAGTCCGAAACCTTCGATTTTCAATTTTTTTGTCTCAAAAAAAACTTCAACTAAGATAGTATTTAACCCCCCTATTTAGATTTTGTGCCGACTTTTCTTTCTATTTTTTTTTTTCGATTGAAAAAAAAAAAAACATTCTAAAATTAGCTTATTAAGTTATGTACTTTGCGTTAAAGTTTTTTTGGATTGTTTTTAAAATCTTAGAAATTGAAAAAAATTGTACAAAAACCATCGTTAAGTGTATTTACAGCCAGGATTGAGTTATTTTATTAAAGTATCGTTGTAACAATGTTAAAAATTTAAATATTATAATTATTTTCCTCGATTTAACGATGGTTTTCTTGGTTTCTTAGCTGTACTGTGTTGTGTGGATTGTTCCGACGAAGAAAAAGACTTAACTATTACAACAAAATTCAATAATGGAGTAATATGATGAATTTTTTGTGTCACTGGTATCGGTTTAGCATTTTTGAAGCGTTCCTCTAATTTCTCTTTCATGGAATTGTATTCTTCAGATTTTGAAAATCTATATTAATATTTGGTAAATTTTTCAAAGCCTACTCAAATAATTGTGATGGTATTAGAATTTGTAGATGAGGTGGCAATTGTAGGCTAGCACGTGCAGCCATTCGTTTCAAAGTACCACCTATTCCATCACATGAACCTTTACCATGTGCCGTAGCGAAAAAATTCCACTCTACGTTTATTCCGAATTCTTCATTGTAATAAGATAAATTAACAAAATGTTTGTAATTTTTATACTGTTGTGGCGCGCCATTCGAGAAGAAAAAAATTTTACGAACTCCAGATGACAAAGATTTTATGAAATCGATAATGACCCCAGAGTACAAATGAACAGCAATTTTTTTTTTTTTTTTTTTTATTGGAAGTTAGGCATGTTTAGTGTTAATATAATTAATTATACATTAACGTCTCTGAATATCCGAAGATACCATGCCAACTAGGGATTATAATCAATTGAGAATTAAGTTTCTTTTAGAAATCTATTAACGTTGACTTTGAACTTTTGAGGGTTAAAGTTATCAGGGAAAACCCACGAAGGTAATGAATTCTAGAGATGAGAGACTCTGTTGAAAAAGTCGCGCTGGAAGGCTACAGTTCTACATCTAATTATTTGAACCGTAAAAGGATGGGCCGCTACCGATGCTCTGGTATGACGCGATAGGTTTGCAGGCTTAGGTAAAATCGATTTGATCTCTTCAGAAACCCGTTCGTCCATGATATATTTGTGGAAAATCGTCAAATCAGCAACATTTCTTCTATGCTGCAAGGAATCAAGGTCATTAGTAAGATTTGAATTACCAATCAATTTAACTGCTCTCCGCTGTACAGAATCAAGACACTTCAAACTACATAAGTATGCTCCACCCCATATATGAGAACAATATTCCATGCAGGGACGTATAAAAGATTTGTATATTAAAAGAAGTTGTTCGCTACTGAAAAACTTACGACATCGTCCTAAAATTCAAGCAATCAGAAATTATTGCCATACTCTGATGAGTAAGTTTATTGTTTTTTTTATAATAAATAACCAAAGTATAAACCGTCGTTAAACCAAGAAAACCATCGTTAAATCGAGGAAAATAATTATAATATTTAAATTTTTAACATTGTAACAACGATACTTTAATAAAATAACTCAATCCTGGCTGTAAATACACTTAACGATGGTTTTTGTACAATTTTTTTCAATTTCTAAGATTTTAAAAACAATCCAAAAAAATTTTAACGCAAAGTTATGTAAAATAAGCTAATTTTAGAATTTTTTTTTTTTTTTCAATCGAAAAAAAAAAATAGAAAGAAAAGTCGGCACAAAATCTAAATAGGGGTGTTAAATACTATCTTAGTTGAAGTTTTTTTTGAGACAAAAAAATTGAAAATCGAAGGTTTCGGACTTCGAAAAAAAAACGTTTTTTTCGAAAATATTGAAATATTTCATAGATCCTGACATCTGCAAAATTTTTTGTATTTTTTTCTGAAAACTGCATTTCAAAACACAAATTTTGAAAAAAAATATATAAATAAATTTTTTTTTTTTTGTTTTTCCGTCTCCGCTTATCATTCATAGTCGTTTGGCACCAAAATTTTTCCGAAATTCCAAGATGAAGCCCATTGCAATAGGTAGATTTTTATATGAAAATCCTAAAAGGAACCATTTTGTTAGATTATTATTTCATGTATTGTAAGAAAAGTTTTAGGAATGGAAATAGGAACGAAATAAAATAAAAATAAAAAAAATAAATAAATAAAAATCTCTGATATTCAAAGAATCTTTAATGAAATTCTAAAAACCGAAATGATACCATTGCAATGACTGAAATCAACGATCAATTTAATTTTCAAGAAGGGCGATAAATGGGCTATCACGAAAACCTTACAAATGTATAAATTATTCGCAAAAGTTTTACTCAATCGTATGTAACCAACATTAGAAAGTAACCAAACAGTAAATGAAGCAGGATTCAGAAAAGGATATTCAACAATCGATCACATATTTACAATCCAACAAATATTAGAAAAATGCCATGAATACGATGTACCAATTTTCCTCGGCTTTATTGATTACAGCAAAGCATTCGATTCAATCGAACATCCGTTTCTTTGGCAAGCTCTAAAAGATGAAAAAAACCATGATAAAGATATCAGTATACTTAAACAGATATATGAAAACTCAACAACTTGCCTAAAATTAGAGAAAGATATGGAAGCGACCTTAAATTAACCGTGGAATCAAACAGGGATGTTGCATCTCTCCAAAACGATTTTATAGCTCAATTCAAAAAATCTTTAACAATATTAATTGGAATAATTCAGGATTTAAAATTGGACTTGAGTTAATTCACGAAGTAAGATTTGCGGATGATGTTGTAATAATCTCACAATCGAAAAAAGAACTTGAACAATCGATGATGAGACTAATAGAAGAATCAAACAATCAAACCAAGCGGGACTTACAATTAACGTTGAAAAAAACAAAATATTGACAAATACTGATGAAAGAGACTTCATTGTAAACGGGAATATT
>OY856187.1:101305437-101353510 GCA_963693315.1 Diogma glabrata
ATATATATATATATATATATATATATATTATATATATATATATATATATATATATATATATATATATATATATATATATATATATATATATATATATATATATATATATATATATATATATATATATATAATATATATATATATATATATTATATATATATATATATATATATATATATATATATATATATATATATATATATATATATATATATATATATATATATATATATATATGTATATATATATATATATATATATATATATATATATATATATATATATATATATATATATATATATATATATATATATATATATATAATGCGCTTTACTTTTCCCATTCATATATTTTACGTAAATATTTCATATATATTATGAAATCAAAACTCCATTCCTATGACCTAAATCATACATAGTACTTACATTGGTTGAGTACAATTTACGAATAATTATGTAATTCTTAGTATTAACATTCGTAATAATAACGAATTATTTCTTATTTATCACATAACGTCTTCTTAAATATTATGAACTGTATGCATAACTATTTAGATTTTGGAACATGTGCGTCGTATTTACGAAATTAGTGCTTAATAATAAAACTTTTTACTGTAACATGCACAATATATTACGTTAATATTATGTAAATTATTTTCATTAATATTACAATCTGGGGAGTGAATGTTATGCAAAATATAGTTTTACACATATTGACGAAACAATTTTTGTACTATTAATGAATGGTTGCATTGGCTCAAATTTTACGAATTTTTCTTACTATTAATGCTATTTTTCATAATATATACATATTATTTTTTTCAGTGTGAAACATCCAAATCTATTTGTACACAAAGCTGTCTGGTCCCGAAATCTACCTATTTCTAGCGGATATACGTGCCGCTTGGACTTTTTAAATTGCATCGTAGTTTTTAATTGTTATAGCGAAGTTTGTCATTATTAAACTCAATGTAGAGAATGTAACGTTTTGTATGATGACGGAATCGCCATCAAAACTTTATTTGTGACACACAAACACTTGAATAATGTTTATTTTGTTTAGTTGGTATAGATCAAAGAAAGCGAAGATTGAAAAGATCATTTAAAAATAAAAAAGTGGAAAGTTCTGATACAGAGTACGTTATATCGCAATCGCCTTACACTTACTCGCCAGAACAGGTAAAAATGATACTCTCGAAGCCCATAGCTGAACATCCGGCAGACGTGGAGTCAGAGTTTGGAGATGACGTAATTCATGACGTGCACATAGAGATCGATAAAGAAACTGAAGACGATGACGATTCACAACCATCAGATATTAAGTCAGAAAGTGCAAGTAGTGACACACCACATAAAACCGTTGATCCGAAAACACCTGCCTACATTCATGAATTGGAATCAAGGTTGAAATTAGAAATACAAAAAGTGACCCTGTCAATTAAAAACGATTTAAATAATAAAATTGATGCCGTTATGCAAATGACGAATCCTACTCAACAAATCAATGAAAATCAAGATCCTTGGAACATACTTAATACTGAGCTGCCAATCACAACTCTTGAAGAATTTCAAAGTTTTGAAGTCGTTATTGCAGCCGATAGAGAAAAACAAACAGCATTGGTATAAACATTTGATTTGGAGTAAAAACCTGTTTTATAACCGAGTTATTTTATTTTTACAGAGAGATATTTTGAGGTACACGGTCCTCAGCTCCAATAGCTACCATAAAGACGTGCAACAAATGATAGCCACTGTTATATCAAAAAAATACGCAGTTAAGCTACAGTGCCACCGGCAAAAAAAATAAGAGGTGTTTCGAAAAAACTGTAACTTACACATGCATGATCAGTAAGTTTTTATACTACATCCAAAATAAGAACAAAAATCAATTGAATAATTTAAATCTGTAAATTTCTATACTTCTAGAAGCCTTACAAATAAATTGGAAAGAAACAAACCAGTCGGTTTCAATCACTAAGGTGCATATTTAGCTGGTGCAGCAGATCGTGAAGGTGGTCGTGCCAATAGAGCAAAATTAGAATAAGGCATAATTTTTTTTTAATAAACGTCGAATAAACTTAATCAAACCAACGCTTTATAATTTATTTGAAAATAAATTCAATTGAATATTAACTAAAATTGGTCGAAAATTAAAAACCATATTTGGCTCAAAACGGCTAGCCATCCTTGGATCAAAATTGTTAGCCACATTTGGCCCGTGATCTAGAGATTTTGCATGGCCTAATATTGTACGTCGTACTTGGCCCAAACTTGTAAAACAACTCTGGTACGATGTTATCATTTCGTGGTCTACCCAACGTTGGGCCAACACTAGAAAATATACTTGGTCCAAAGTTTATATCTGGTATGCCAATCATGTGCCATGTTTGGCCCGATTGTTTTTTTCCTACCTGGGTAGACTAAATTTGCTACAATATGATACTAGAATTGTCTCTGTAGACCCAATAGTTTCCGAGATTGAGCCTTTCAAAGGTTATCATATTTTTAACTTCGCAATATTTCGCAATATTTTGCAATATTTTAGACATTATTTTAAATAATGTCTAAAATCATTGCAACACATATTGCGAAAAAATTGCGAAGTTCAATAAAATGATAAACTTTGAACTAGCTTAATTTCGGCAACTATTAGGGTCTACAGAGACCGAAGAATTCTAGTATCATATTGTAGCAAACTTAGTCTACTTTAAAACCGTCCTAAGAAAGTATAAAGAAAAAGCTAGTCCTTTAGGATTATAATCGCCAAAATTTGAAAAAATGACGATTTTTTCGCGGTTTTTTTCGATTTTTGACAAAGTTGCGTTCGGCGCTCGAGGTCACAAACTTGGATTATTCATTAGACCAACGTCATAAACAAGTCTGCAAAAAATCAGAACTACCGGATTTGACGCATACTGTGATGTATAAAGTTACTGGACTATTGTACTTTTGTTAAAGTTTTATGTTTGATATGCATCGCTGCCCAAAACTAAAAACAATTTCCTAACAAAAATTTTTAGCCGAAAACTATATAAAAAATTCTTAACCCAGACCGAAGTCTTGATATCTCAGAGCTTGAGATTTCAACCCTCCATATATATTGACATTTAGTTTTTCAGCAGAAATTATTGTATCAAAAACCAAAAATAATAAGTTTTGTGAAATGAAAATATATATTAATTTTAAAGTTGTTTTGCGAAAGAGATTAAAAAAACTGTCTTTCTTTTCACCGAGCTAAGCTCGGTCTCCTGGTACTATTGTTTAAATAATATAAATATTTAATTGCACACATTGTAATGTTTCTGATTTCAAATAATATATAAAAATAAACATTTAAAAAAAATCATCAAAATCGGACCTCTCTTTGAGGACTTAGAAGTTTTAAGGATTTTGAAGCTATTTTGACTCTACTAATTATTGCTATTCATTATCCCGTATGAAGGACCGTTTCTTTTTAGAACAATTAATTTTGTAAACAGGCAAAATTTTGGTATAAAATGTCTCCTTGACGTATTCACATCATTTTAAACAATTAACCTAACTATATTCATAACTTCATTTCTTCCATTTGCCCAAATTCCTAACTTTTCTAGTTGGCATGTCATCTTCAGATATTCAAAGAATTCTAAATCATGAATTCATACACAAAAACTAAAGAATTTGAGTATCCAGGACCTCAAAACCATCAATTATTTTAAATTGTTTCCTTTTTGGTTTTCCTTATGTACATTTTTGGTTTTGGTATTAGTTTTTCAAAATGATAAGTTTTGGTTTCGGTTTTGTTTTTGCTTATTAATTCGGTCTGAAAGACCTAAGTATTACGTTCTCGAGCCAAAGTGAAATTCTTACTCCCTGTTTTTTGGCATTTCTCGACGTTTCAGGACCTACTGATTCTAAAAACACAAAATAAAAGTGTATGTCTGTCTGCCGGCCTTCACAACCGACGAAGTCTAGAAAAACACTGAAGGGATTTCAAAAATTTTTATTTCTAAAAATATGTTGTATCAATGGTAAGAGTCGAAAGGACAATGTGTTCGATAACTGTACCGAAAGTGTGTCAAAAAAATTGTCAAGTGTGTCAAAACAAGGAAATTTGCATATTTTTTACCAAAAATCGGTTATTTTAAGTGATAATGGGTAGTAAAGTTGAGTTTGGAGAAATATTGATGGTCTGAATTGGTTTGTGAGACCAAAAGCTAGATTATTGCATTATATGTTTGTCAAAAAAATGTTGTCAAGTTTGTCAAAAGAATGATTTTCATTTATTTTTTTACACAATTTTTTGGAAAAAAATAAAGTTATGTAATTATTTGTAATTAAACATGAAATTGGACAAGGAACTTTTTGAATTTGTTATAATTTTTGAAATATTTTTAGAATTTTGGAAAAAGTTGGGATTTTTGAGTTTGTGATTTTAGAATTTTCGCAATATTTTTAGAATTTTGAAAAGAGTTTAAATTGTTGATTTTAGTTTAAATTAATTATAAGTTTTACAGTTTGGGAATTCTGAAAGAAATTTGAGTTTTTGATTTTGTAATATGTATATTCTTGAAACGCTAAATGTATAGGTTTTTGAGTGGTCTGATCTGTTATAATTTTTCCCTCCATATTTTTTCAATAAAGTTCATAGTTTCGTCGGAAAATTGAAAAAATATTTATCTTAAACCTCAAATAACTTTCAAAGGAATAGATTTATCAAAAATTAATGCTAGACCTTTTTGTAGAACGTAAAGCTTTCGTTCATGAGTTATAAAATTCTGAAGCGTCAATGTTTTTCTCATACAAATTATATGGGGAATTGAAATTTGCGATGCGGCACCTCTTTACATTCCCAATTCCCAATAAACACCTTTATGCCGATCCTTTACGATCGTTGTGCTTCCACTCATACCGTCACTAACGTCATGCATTTACCTCCGCATGTTGGCACACCGTGACACATCCCGTCCCGACACATGATGCTGCCTGCCGTGGAAATATTCTTTAATATTCTTTAACATCGGCTTATTCATTAACATCGAAGTTGCAAGGGTATCGTCGAAATAAGAGTTTTCTCTCGTGGTGACGGAAAGCTCGAATCCAACATATTTTTCATTCATAATCTGCAGAATTTATATATATACTACTTTTGGTAATAGCACGTTATCCATTTCGCATAGTGCCACAATGACCACAAAATAAAGAGCATAATGCGTACATTTTGCCGCCACACCACCGTGCCGTTGCGCTGTGATGGCACTATGATAACCACATGCAGATGCACTTGAACATTCAAGTGAGAACATGCCATGACGCGCGTGACCACATTTTGTCGCCATATTGTTTGGGGGTTTTTTGGTAACGTCATTGCGACAAATGAAGATTGCGCTCGTATTTCAAAGTTGTAAAATGAAAATGTATGTATGTGATTGCATTTGTAAATGAGGCGTCCATTTGTTCCCCATGTTTTTAAGATACAATTTAAATGAAAAAAAAAACAAAATTCAAAAAATTTTAATATTTGGCTTACATATGAAAAATAATATTAATTTTCCACAATTTTCTTATTACTATATAAAAATAAATTTAAATATCAGCAAACAATGAAAATGACAAACAAAAATATTGAATAAATATAATAATATTTTTGAATCACTAAAATTGATTATTTAAAGAGCCAGGTTGTTTTTTGTGTATTTTTTCATTACTTTCACAAAATAATTTCTTTCGCACATAATTTTAGACAAAAAAAAATAAAATTTATCAATTACGAAAGTCATATATTATCATATAAAAAGTTAAATGAAACCAGTCATTTAAGAAAAATAAAATGTTAAACTACTTTTTCACTCTCCATTTTTATTCTAATTAATTCTAATTACTTTTTTATTCGCCTACATATTAAAGTGGTACTTTATTACTGTGATTTGTGGCCGTAAAGTGTCACTTTTAACCATATATTTAGTTGTCATAAAGACGTCCAAAAAAGCAAAAAGCATTTGTATTTGCTTAAATTCTATAAAAAACAGAAATTTTTATCAAAGCAACCTGAGTCGAACTTTAACTACGGTTTAAGTAGTAGACATTCTCAAATGAACCTATTTTAGTTCTTTTCGTCCTTTATTGCCTGTAACTTATTAACTCCTACAAAATCTAAAAACATAATATTTAACATCTAATTAGAATCTCAAAAAACTATTTACAGACTACTTATTCTAAAAATACTACTTAACACCTAAATAAGCCTGTTTTTCAACACCTTACTAAGTACTTATCATATCCTAAGAACTTAAAAAGTCCTCTCAATTCTATCAACGTACAAAGCTAACATCTTATTTGAATCTTCAAAAATTATTTACGAGTCCGATCAATTTCGCATCAAACCCGACAAACATTTTTATACATGAAGAAAGCGCTCGTATATTTAAGTTCTAAATTGGAAATGTATGAGTGTGATTTTGTTTGAAAAGGATACGTCCATTTTTTCGCCATTTTTTTAATGATACAATTTAAAAGACCAATATTCAGAAATCAAAAAAATTAAATATTTGAATTATGTGTAAAAAATAATACTAATTTTCCATAATCTTCTCAATATTATGAAAAATAAAATTAAAATATCGATAAATCGACATGAAACAAGACAAATAAAAAATATTAAAAATTACAATATTTTTTTTAAATGACTTAAATTAATTATTGAAAGAGACTATTTGTTTAGCGAGATTGTTTGTATTGTATTCACAAAAAAATTTGTTTCGCACATAATTTTATTCAATTAAACGCATGTCAATTATGCCCTAAAATGCCAAAATGTCAATTATGCCAAGCCATGTTAGAATATATAAAAATACGTTTTATTTTTCTATTCATATATTTCTTGTTCTTTCTCTTCTTTTGTTTATTTTTATTATCATCAAACAAATTTTGTTTCTCTTCGTTTTTTAGTATTACAGAAAGAAATTTTTTTTTAACGTCTATTTAACAACTTAAATGGGTTTTTCTCCGGTAAGTAGCCTTTGTAGGAGTTATGTAGATGTTATTTTTGTATTGAAAATAAGTGATACTTAAATACTCTAAATTTTAAAAAGTAGAATCTGTAGGTTTTAAGGAGTAGTGAAATTTCGACTCGGGAACCTTTAAATTCAAAATTTCATTATCCAATTAAAATTATTGTTATTATTTGTTGTCATAGTTATACAATTATTTCGAAAAAAATAACAAATATTTTGTCAAAGGTTACTTGTTCAACATATTTTCATTTCAAAATTTATACAAAATTATAACTTTGATTCAGAATAAACATTTATTTTTAAATATTTTGCTAGCGACGAATAAAAAATAGTATATGACGCACGAACGTAAGCTATTTTTGACTTAATGTGGGTGCAAGTATCGGCTAGCGCAGTGATCGCAAATACGTGGCACGCGTGCCAGACTTGGCACGTTTGAAAATTTGTCTTGCACGGCAAACATTCTGAAATTGTGTCTGAAATTGTCCTCAAATTCGCGTTTTCGGAATCATAATAAAGAAAAGATTTTTTCAGATATTTTGTAATAAGTTGAATATTACTGTTAGTCCAGTAAAAGACAGTAAAAATAGTAGGGAGCCTCCGAATTCTTTGAATCAGCATCGTTTTGCCTGAAATGCCTGAATCGATTTGCCTGAAAATTTGGAATTAAGCTCAACACATCCTCCATTTCAAAATTTACCCTACGCGCTTTTATTTTTTAGGTGCAAAAACTACCCTTTATTGTCAAAACTTATTAAGCTACAAATTAAATCTTAACAGATCGAAATAAAGATCAAAATCACATACCTCAACCCTTAAAAACCACCCACTATAAAGAAGTTATTACGGGCGACAATTTTTTTTTTAAATTAAACAACTTTAAATTTAAATGTTTTTTCATTAATATTTAGCACATGGAATCTTCATGAGAACTATAATGACTGTCAATCTCCTCCTTTTCTTGATCTAAAATCGGAGCACTATTATGACAGATTTTGCTGGACCATCCACTACAAGTTGCGTTGCAAAAAAGTCCAACTTTTCGACAGATACATAATGCACCACATCTTATTTGCAATTACAGAAAATCATTTTTAAAAGGTTTTTCGCAGGAATTTTTCTGAAGCATTCTGATGGGCTGCAAAGATAATTCTTATGTATTCTTATGAGGTAAACTTTTGTGAACGACAGTTTATTTGTACCAACCTTGTACCTTTGTTCATAATAACTATCAAATACAACAGTAATATTACTACCGAAATTTCTTCTCAAATAATAGATTTATTCCCGGAAAAAACTGCTGTAAATGTGCCATTTAATTTTATAGAAAAGCATATTTCAAAAAAGGTTTATGAACATGAAACGCAATCAAATAATATTACTAAATATAATAAATCTTCTAATAATATTACCGCCACAAGTTTTAATGTAGCAAGATATATTGTCAGACATGGCAAAGCATTTGCGGATTTATTAAATCAACTCTTTTAAGTTGTGGTGAAACACTTTTCGAAAATTTTGAAAGCAAAGATAAAATTCCCACCCGTAGCGTAGCCAAAGAATGCAGTTAAGTGCAAATGCCGTAAGAGATAGGATTATAAAAGTACGTGAAAATATTTGTAAACAGTTAAAATTTGATCTTCATGCGGTTGAAGTGTTTGCATTGATGTTGATGAGAGCACAGCTATTATAACTCCGATGCCAGACTGACAATTTCTTTGCGTTGTGCTACAGTTTTTAAAATACGACAAACTCTTAAAAATAGAAATTTTGAAGAGACGAATTTTTATTTACACATTTAACGTTCGAGAAATTGTCTCCCTCGACGCTAACGCGTTTCGTGAACAAAAATGTCAGTCACGAAAAAACAACGTTTTCTTTCATCTCTTGTAGCAAAATGTACTATTTCATAATTGTATTGGCACGCAAAAGTAGCGATTATTAGAAAAAAAATTGTTTCGGCACGCCAATAAAATTCAGTTGCGAACCCTGGGCTAGCGCCTCGATTTGCAAACTCCACATACGTCCACAATCTTTAACCTTACGTCCTTGCATCATTTTTTTATTTAGCGTATGGTTTTTGTTGTGACACATTAAAAACAAAATTAAAACTGAAAATAGGTAGATTTTCCTATGAAATCTACATAAAACAAAACGTGAATACACATTAAATGAGCTTACAATCGATTTGATTGCGCATCTTTTAGTTAAAAATTAAAAAGTAAAATATTAAAATATTTGAACATTGGGCAGTATATTTGAACATTAGATGTTTACATCGAGTGAGTCTATCCATGCTACTACACCGGGAGTTGCCAATTGGATGTCTGAGATGTCGCCATTGTATCGTCGAAGTGGACACACAGTTGCAATGTGTTTTATGGTTTGTTGTGGAGCTCCGCAGTCACATTGGGGGTACTCTGAGATGCCCCACTTGTAGAAAAAATCAGCACAACGTCCATGAATCTTATTCGGTTTAGTGTAGCCCAGGTATGACGTGGCAGATCAAAACCAGGTTGGGCAGAAGTCGGGTTAGTAATAGAAACGCCAGGAGTGTTGCAATCATTCCAAGAGGTATCCAAGATATTAAAAGATATAAAAAGATATAAAAGATATTAAAATTAGTTGCCAGCAGGTTGCTGGCAGTGTTATGTGGAGTCTTTCTTGACTTCAATCGACAACTAGTGTGGTCACCGTAATATTCTTGCAAGGGTAACGTGATGTTCTTGGTTACCTTTTTATGTTCACGCATGAGTGCATGCGAGCGTCTGAGTGCAGGTGGAGCGATATTGCTTAACACAGGGATCCAAGGTAAAGGAGTGGACCTGATAGTACCACTTATAGTACGCATCGCGGAATGCAGCTGGCAGTCAACTTTTTGAGTAAGTGTGCTATTCAGCCAGACTGGTGCGCCGTACCCAGCCACTGAGTAAACCAGACTTAGAGCAGTTGTGCGGAGAGTTGCTGAAGTAGCACCCCATGTCGAGCCTGCCAGTTTATGCAATATATTTTTTCTCGTTTTAAGGTTTTTTGACGTATTCTCTAGATGGAGCTTAAAAGAAAGAGTTCTATCGAGAGTAATACCCAGGCAATTTGGCTGTTGATTGTATTTAATGACAGTGCCGTTAAATAACACTGATAGTTCGTGTTTTGCCAGTTTGTTGTTTAAGTGGAAAGAAGAACTCTCGGTTTTACTTAGATTAGAAAATAAGCTCCACGTTCGAAAATAGTCATTCATTATCGCCAGGTCAGTTGAGAGCGAATCCTCCATGTTTTTGTTTTGAGTTGCCAGGGTCCAATCATCAGCGTACCCAAATTTCTTTGATGTTGGATCAGGGATGTCATGGATGTACAAATTAAAAAGTAATGGCACCAGTATGGAGCCCTGTGGTAAACCTTTGTTAAGCATTTTCGACCTACTACAGGAGTTATTTAGATGAACTTTGAATACACGATAACTCAGCATGTTGTTAATTAAACGTGAGATGGTGTTACAAGGTATTGCATTAAACAGCTTATATATAATCCCAATTCGCCAGACTGTTTCATATGCTGCAGTGAGATCGATGAATACTGCACTTGTTTTTAATTGTTTTTGATACCCAGCTTCGATGTAGGATGTTAAGGCGAGCAGTTGGTCAGGCAACTACGATTGGGACGGAAACTAGCTTGCTTGACTGGTCATTCAAGATCGGTGCGATAGGCTAGCAATTTGTAGCAGGTGGTCAAAAGTGCGATTGGGCGATAGCTTCTGGTTGCAAGGCCTGCCTTGCATCATAATGTACTATTACAGTTTATTTTTTTCGTCATTTCCAAGAATTTTTTCGATAAACCTAAGCAAAAAAGTCGATTTTTTAGATGATAAAATTTTCTCAATTCTGAACTGTTTAATGTAAAGTCCAGAGTCATATTGACTAGATGTAAGCGTTTTCATACAAAATTCAAACATGATTCATCTAGCGTAATACTGATTACTAAGATTAAAACAACCAACTTTAATCCTATTTCTTAACACAATTCTTCATATCGACCTGGATAAAAACGCGTTGTTTTGCTATTGCATACATTAAACTGAATTTGATTATTCCAACACACAAACAGGAAAACAAAGCTTTGTCCCACTTTTCTGTCCAAAAACTTATCATGATTTAAATCCGATGACTTAAACTGTAATTAATATTAAAATATTTTTGCCACATGGAAATAGCCTTGTATTATTTATTCATCACAAATGGCATCGTATCCAGAATTACGATAGTACTAATCGTTTATTGTTTCCATAATTTCTATTCTGTAATTTGATAAGAAACTCAAATAAATGCATGAGTAAATATATTTTGATTATTTGAAGCTTAAACTAAGTATATGTATTGAAGTATACAGTATACTAATTAATCATTTCTCAGAGTGGATTGTTTTCTTGTTTTAATTAAAAAACATCAAAATTATATATAATAAATATTCTGTTTTGTATATTTATTTAAACTTAGTTATTGAAATGATCGCGTATTGAAAACAACAAAACGAATTTTAAATTAAAAACATTTATTTAAATTTCATATTTATTTGTTACTAAAACTACTAATTTATAATTCATGAAACGCGATACAAAAAACATTAAAATAAATAAACATTGAAAATTTGAATGAAAACATCGTGTGAGTGTAATGTAATGCATGGTATTACTATTTTTAAAGTTTCAATATTAAAATAAAAAAAAATTTTTAAAAGTTAAATAAAAGTAATTAAAAATTGTCAGCTATTTAATTTCTCACATCATCCCAGTAATGATTTAAGAGTGTTTAATATAATAATAAAAATGAATTTGTGTGAAGTAATTAAACTTTATTTTAATGTGTTCTGATATAAATAAAGGAATTAATGGATTGTCAATGAGATCACGAGTCTTGTGATATAATAATAGCGACGATATTAATATGGAATTATGGATTGAATATATTATAAAGTAAGTAAACCTGATATGTAGTTTATCGATTCTGTCTTTTGGAAAGCAATAAATGTGGGATTAAGTTAACCGTTATACACCTTCAAGCATACAAGATTCAAACATGGACACTTTTAGTTAACGATTATTTTGGTATCAGTGACTTTTTTGCGTCATTTTAACTTGCCATCAACTTTTAATTAAAACTCTTACAATGCCTATACAGAAAAAACAGTCGTACATTTTTTTGTTTTAATTATTTTTGCAGCATTGTTTTAAATTTTTTTTATATTTTCAGGGTAATTTTGAATATTTGAATAATGGAACAATATGTCTGTAAAATTTTTTATTAAAGTACCTTTCTATTGAATTCTCAAGATGTGCTATTAATGCTCCATATAGTGTTGTTGAAGTGATTAGCTTCATCACGGTCACGCTTTAAGCATCGGTGTTTGGCTTTTACTTTCACTTTCACTTTGTATACATCTCAACTCGGTAAAGGTATTTGCTCTATCGACTCCTGTTTCTATTACATGAATTGTAAGTGAAACATTTAGGCTCAAACTTTTTTAAAAAGAATTTGTTATTTTATACGAATTGTGTAGTCATAACACAACGAAGCCTTTTAAGACCTAGGTCACACAATAAAATGTGTTCTAAGTTATTTTGCTTTTTTTCTAAAGAAAAGATCGCTTAACTAAATAAATTCTATCACATATAACAAAATATGTCGCAGACCAATATTTCATGATAAGATAGAGGAACAAAATAAAATAGAATGTAGCAAATTTTTTAAAAATATTTGGAGAAGGAAATGGAAAGCTAAAATGGGGTTGCCGTTTAACCCAGTTAGTGACAGATGTTTTGATGATCCAACATACTATCTTTCTCAATATTGAAAGCTCACATATGGCTTATATGAAACCTAATTTCGTGGAAAAAGCATAAGCGCATCGTCAGTACGGAATACTTCATAACTTAGAATGAGAGTGCTACCAGTAACTGAGTAGAGTTTATTCACCAGGCCCACCTAAGATATACCCCTAGCCAGTGACATCTTACTGCTATTGACTCCGGTACATACCATACCATGTAATATCTTACTGTAACTTGTCTATAAAAAGCAATGACAGGAGATCTAAAATAAAACAAAATCTAAAAATCAATTAAAACTGATCCCTCCTAGTGTAAAACGGTTGTATGATTTCAGTATGACTGGAATATTTTGCAACTGAAACCTTCCTTTCGAAAAATGAAGTGGGAATTATTTTCTAATGCTTTTTTTCATGTTAATTTAGCCCCATTTTCGATGAGCTTATTTGAAAAAGGAACTGAGCCAGAAGTCTGAAAGTTTTTCTAGCAGAGATTAATACAGAGTTAAAAATTTCTCAGGTTAAATTGGTACTAATCTGTGCTCCAGTTACCCTTGAGTTAGAAACGGTTTCAAAGGTTATTCTCAGAGTTTTAGCTCAGCTGTTAAAGCGCTAGCATTTGTAGCTCAAAGGTCCCAGGTTCGATTCTAGAAGGAACACTTTTCTAAACATTGTCTAATTGTGTTTTCAGACCGGGTCGTTAATTATTCATTTTGCATGTATATATAGTTAAAAAAAAGTCAACATGGTATTTGGGGATATTCAAAGCTATTGAATTTAGTGGTGGGATTCTATGCTAAATATGTTAATTTGATTCATAAAGAAAAGAGAAAGATCACGTTTTTGATAATGTTTCAAGAATTGTGCGATGTTTTTTTAAACTCCAAGCTGAATGGTCATTTTGTTGTGTTTTTCTCCCTTGGAGACAATTAAAAAAAGTTAAAATTAAATTTTTCTTTCTTTCTTTTATTCATGTTACTCATGTTTACTCATGGTAAAATCTCTCGTTAAAATCTCACGTGAAAAAACACTACAAAATGACTGTAATGCAATGCCATAATGAAAAACACGTCTTTTTATATTTTTTATAACTCGATGCACATTTCGTCTTCTTCCAAGAACTTCGTCGGGAGTTTCTCTCCCCTGAAAACTCCCGACGATGTCCTAAGACGACGAAATGTGCATCGAGTTAAAAAATATAAAAAGTTTTTTAATTTGCGCAACAACAAGCGTTTTTCATTAGGTTATTCATAAAATTGCGCCAAGCGCCCACGGCAGAAAGTGTTATGTAATGCAATGTAACTTAATTTAGTTGTTCTTTTAAGTGACACTCCATGCAAAATATCTCATCTTACAAGTAATTTTGCAACTATTTGTTGTTATTAGACAGCTAACTAAGTAACACCCTTTTTTGTAAATGTCGCACTTTTTATTAACACTATTTAGAAGCAAATTCCAAAGGTTTCATAAAAAATGTGGATCGTGGAATTATTTCAAAGTTTCGCCCTTATTTTATCTAATATTACTCCCCTAAATAGTTTAGGTAGATATTGGTTAATAATCCACTTAATCCTTAAACATGTGGATCGTGGAATTATTTCGAAGCTTCGCCCTTATTTTATCTAATATGACTCCCCTAAATAGTTTAGGTAGATATTGGCTAATAATCCACTTAATGGTAACCCATTACATTACAAGTCCTTCTCCCTGAGCAAACAATCGTTTGTTGAAAGCAAAATTAGTTTGTTTTAAAATAATTTAGATTAACGAAACAATCATTTTACAATCGCTTAATCGCTTTTCCATTTTTCGTTTCGTTAAATAAAAAATTTAAGTAGAAACAGAATAATCCAAAAAAATTATCAAACCAATTATCAAATACATTAACGGAAACTACTTTATCAATGCAATTTTGGAACAGTTTTGTTTAATTTGGTTAAAACTACTTAATAAATAATAACATATTAAATCCTTTGGTGGACTAACGTTCTAACCACGTCACAACTATAATTCTACCACACATAATTTATAATCAAAAATTATCAAACAACTTTTACACCTCAAATTTTAATGTTAAATGCTTACCTTAGTCGTCCCACCCACCTCATTAAAAATATAATGATGTATATTAGACACATCGTGCAGTTTTACATTTTATATGCTATGAGAACACTAACAAAGTCCAAGTCAAGGATTCAAATCAACAAACAAGCTGTTAGTGTCAGTGATTAGCCAGTGATTAGAAACTTAATAATTAATTGTTAGTAATAATTGAAGCGTATTAATTAATTGTTTAACTAAAAAGTGAGCAACGGCAATACTAGCTAGGATCGGTCGCCCAGCAAAACTAAAATCAGTCAATTAATAAACGTTAGCCTTTAAGTCAGACAGCAAAGGTTTAAAGTTATTTAATATTTCATCACTGGAAAAATTAGTTTCGGATAACCATCAATTTGTTATCATCACTCAAAAAAAATGTTTGTAGAATTTACAGAAATGTCATAATCATACATTTCTGTTTCTTTTGATCCTACAAATTGTTCGTTGAATACAACAATTTGATGTCAGTTGAATTTACATTACCAACAATTTTTAACGAACAGTTTGTAAATTTCATAGACATGTTTGTTGATTATTACGAACAAAACCACAACGGACTCTTAAAATAACAAACATGTTTGTTAACTTGTTACTTTATTTTATTGATTTAATCAAATATTTCCATAACTATTAGTAGGTTATAAAAAGTTTGTATTAGGTTGTAATACTATTAAATAAGGTTATATTTTTTCTAAAATGCTTTTAATTAAAACAAAACTGTTGATTTTCTTTCCTTAAATTTTTAAATTATTTTTAAAATTATTTTTTATTTTAAATTATTTAATTGGTAAACACTAAAATTTCACTCATTTTTTTAGGTATTTTAATTGACACAATTCGCTAGATACTTTCATACTTTTTCTTATAACTGTGCTTTTTATTTCACAAATCTCACTTTTACTGTATTAATATTTTATAATTTTCATATTTATGTTTTATAACTTTCGTTTATGTTTATATCATTCATCAAACGAAAATCAACGAACCGTTTGTAAAGGTAGTTAAAAATATTTAACAAACATGTTTGTTGAAAACTGGCAATTAACAAACATGTTTGTTAAAACAATAGAAAATCAAATAACGTGTCGTAAATTTAACAGACAATTGTTTGTGTTTTGTATTGTATACAATTGTAATTTGTCATACAATTGTATTTTACCTAAAATTTTTTTTCAGTGGTAGTCAACTAATTAAACTGACAACAATTGGTCATTAAATTATTACGAAGTTAGTTGCTTGCAGACCACCGATTTCGGGGAACCTAATTCGTCAGTCGATTTATAACAGAGTTGCCATTGCAAATCTGTTATAAATCGACTGACATCATAGGTGGTCCATGCTATTGAGGGTGTCATCAACGTTCCATCTAAATTTGGAAAACTGTGGGCTGCAATTGACGTAACTTACTAATATTTTAAACTTAGAGAATTTTGAGCACAATTAGACTGCTGCCACTCAGCGGCTCGTTGGGGCCACTCATTGCGGCCACTCTGCCAATATTCTCAGATTGTTCAGCTTAGAGCATATTACTGCTCTCTTCTTAATTGGACTACCCAATTAAATCCATGAAGTGTTTTAAGACCGTGTCGTTTTTCCAGGTTTTGGACCATGCCATTATAATTGCATCCTTCATTATTTTGCGGAAAGATTTAGTTCCTAGTTCACAAAAGGGTTCCGGCTTGGCAAAAGATGCTATCCTTGGTAATTTTTCAACTTCTTTACTACCTGTGATACCTGCATGACCAAGTATCTGTTGTATATAAGAACGTAAGCTGTTTTCCATTATAATAGGTCTTACAAATTACAATATGTGTCACAACAACTCATAAAAATCTTTTAAGTTCTCGGTCCCACGACAAGATGTGTTCTGAGGTATTATTGAACGTTTTGTTTGATATTTTGTTAAAGAACGGATAACTAAATAATAAATCCTGGGTCACACAATAAAATATGACATGGAAGGATATTTCATGATAACAGGGTTGAAATAAAAATAAAATAAGAGGTAAAAAGTAAATTAAATTAAAATAAAACTTTCTCCGAGCGACTTGAGTAAAAGTAAATATTTGGAAAAATTTCCTAGGTAGTATTATTTTAGCAATTTAATTCGCGATCAGATTGCGTTCACTTACAACCACAATCTAATCAATTATTTTTAATGTGAAACATCTATCTATCTAGATCTACATCTAGATCTACATCTAGATCTACATCCAGCATGTTGAAGATAAAGTTAAACAAGATCCAAAATTTTTCTTTAGATTTGCTAAAAACAAAAGGAAAGTGAAAACGTCTTCACTTTCTGCAGTAGTATGGAACAAGGAGGAAGTGACAAAACCAATTGACATTGCTAACGCATTTGGCGATTACTTTGAAACAACCTATGAAGAATATTCTTATTGCCAACCTAAAGTAATTGAAAGTAGCCATCTTAATTTAACAAATTTATCGTTATCACAAAATGAAACCTATGAGTTGATGCGTAACCTGGACCCAAAAAAAGGTCCGGGTCCTGATGGAATACCGGCATTGTTTATTAAAAAATCAGCTAGTTACTTGGCCGAACCACTTAATATTATATTTGAGAAATCTTTATCAACAGGAATATTTCCTACAGCTTGGAAATCCACTACAATTTTACCAATTCATAAGAGTGAGTCTAGGACGGATGTCCAGAATTATCGTCCAATTAGTATGTTATCCGTTATGGCCAAATTGTTTGAAAAGTTAGTGGTTTCAAAATTAAATAAATTTCTCTCAAATATTATAATAAATGAACAACATGGATTTACGAAGGGTCGATCTATTGTAACCAATCTTTTTGTATTCTATCAGAACTTAGTAAATTCAATTGATATTGGTGATCAGGTTGATACCATCTATACCGACTTCGCCAAAGCATTCGATCGCGTTAATCACAGCATTCTTCTATATAAACTTAAGTGCATAGGCATTAATGGTCGTCTACTTGATTGGATTGCAAGTTATTTGAGGAATCGTACACAAAGGGTAAAGTGTGAGGGATTTTATTCACGACCAATATCCGCAACGTCGGGGGTACCTTAAGGCTCGCATATGGGGCCACTACTTTTTAAATGTTTTATAAAAGATATTTCTAATTGCTTCAAACATTCCAAATTTCTTCTGTATGCGGATGACTTAAAAATCTTTAAGACTATCAAATCACAAAGCGATATGCTCTTGCTTCAAGAAGATCTTAACAGATTAACTGAGTATTGCTTTGAAAATTGCCTATCTTTAAAAATTGACAAGTGCCACTCTGTATCATATGTTGGAAAGAAACGTAATACGTTCCAAGTCCCATATTCATTAAACAACGAGCTTCTAAGTTTTCTGTTGTCAGTCAAGGACCTAGGCGTCATATTTATAAATACACTAGATTTCACTGATCACTTTAACGTAATCACCAAAAAATCACTCAGTCTGCTTGGCTTTATTATCCGATGCTCAAAAGATTTTCAAACAATGACTCCACTATTAGCATTATATAAGTCACTTGTTCGATGCCACTTGGATTACGCATCTTTTATCTGGTCTCCCTATTATACCAATGCCTTAATCATGATTGAATCCATACAAAAAAAGTTCATTAAACATCTCTTCTATAAGAATTATCTAACCAATGTATCATACACATTTAACTATCCTTTGTTTCGAAATACACTGAATCTCGACTTAATGATCGAGAGAAGATCCACCATGGATATGATATTCCTGCATAAAGTTATTAACTCAGTGTCCCGAAATTCTGTCTTAAATAAACTTCTATGTTCCTAGAGTCAATTTGAGATCTCGCAACATATTTTTTACCAATTCCTCAAGGAAAAATATTGCTCATTTTGGACCTGCTAATCGTTTAATGAGATTAGCAAATCAGTTGCTACCCACTGTCGATATTTATTGCACCAGTTCAGCTCATTTTAAATTAGAAATTTCTAAGGCGATTGCCCTGCTATATGTCAACTTTTTGTAGCATATCATTTTTAAACCTATCTTCGTTTGTATTGTTTTACGGTTTTCCATTTTCAGATTTTAATTAGATTACGACTTCTTAAATTTAATTATATCCTATTCAATTTTTAAACTTAAGGTATATAAGTAATATTATTTAGTAATTTTAATAACTAGTACGTAGAAAAGATTCCCAATTATTGACGATAGTTTTTATTAACAAGTTAACTTTGTAAATAACGAAGAATATAAAATAACGTTTCAAATAAAAAAAAAAAAAAAAAAAAAAAAAAAAAAAAAAAAAGATTAAAAAAAACTACATGGATAAATAGAAAAAAAAATGAAAACGTAATAATATAAAAATGTTAGGATAAGGTAATTAAATAAAAAAAAAAAAAAACGAAAAATAATTAATACCAAATTAAATATAATAAAAATTTTCAATTTATATACAATATAGCACACATGGCCAAACCGCGGCTCGCGAGCCGCATGCGGCTCTTTAAAAGAATAAATGCGGCTCTCGAAAAGAAATGAAAAAATTAAATAATATTTAATAATTCATAAAAATTGTAACAAAATTAGAAATAATACATATAATTTATAATGCTGTTTAATATAATATGAAAATATACAAGTAAAATAAAATATTTAAAATAATAATATATGTAATATGATTTAATGCAATCATTTTATTATATTTAGGTCCGTCCTGTCGAAGTTACTACTATTGGAGTTTTTTGCGACTTTGTTTTAGTTTGATACTACTTTACTTCGCGAATAAAGTTTATAATCCGCTGTTATAAATAAATTTAACTAATTTTATTATTTAAGGTTATACGTTTAACATATTCTAGTGGGCTAAAAATAAATAATAATTTGTCTCAAATTAATGCACAAAAATCTTTCTCAAAATCAAAAGTCTTTCCTTTTGGATTCGTTTGTTTTTCTATGAATATCTTTTTCTGCAATTTTTTTATAAACAATATTTTTGATATTTTATCTTTAAGCACTTTGCCGACGTTAAATTTAATGTATCCTTTAATATTCCAATTAAAAAATGAATAAGTTCATAATTAAATAGAATTAAAAACACATGCAAATCCGACATATGCTACCTCAACCGCTTCTACATCTACGACAGTAAGATATTACCCTAAACCAAAAACGAAATTAAAAACTTAAGGAAATTGCAAGAAAAAAACGGTGATTTCATCTCTTGTAGCGAATTATAATATTTTGCGTGTTTTTTATGAATACTCCGTTTTTTAATTTAACTGCTAAATATGTCAGACCACAAAAAAAGGAGATATGACGGATAAAATCGTAGCTTCAGGCAAGAATGGGTTGAAGCATACGCATTCATCGATAAAGGGGGAAAATCTTTGTGTCTTATATGCAATGAATCACTTGCTCATTATAAAACCAGTAATTTAAAACGGCATCAAGAAAAAAACCACATTAAATTTTTGGATAATTATCCGTTGAATACCAACATCCGAACAAATAAAATAAACTCTTTAAAATCTGCATTAAGTACTCAGCAAACATTATTATCATATTTAAGTTCAGAAGCGGATAATACTACCGTGGCTAGTTTTATGATCGCTTGGAACATCGCCCGTGCTAAACGACCTTACACTGAGGGAAAACTTATCAAAAAGAATATGGAACAGGTGGTTAAAATGCTGGATCCTTTAAATATCAAATTCCACAGATTAATTAGCAATGTTCCAGTATCACGTCATACCACTGAGCGACGTATTACGGAAATAAGTAAAGATATTAAACAGCGACTACAAGTAGATGTAAAATGAGTGTAGCTTTCAGCTTAGCTCTTGACGAATCAATCGATACACAAGACACCCCCCAGTTAGCTGTATTTATCCGATACGTTTCCGAATCTTTAATCGTAAGGGAAGAACTATTGGATTTGGTAGCACATAAAAATACTACTCGTGGTATTAAAACTAAGAGTGCCCTTGATAATATATTGTCAGATACAGATATTCCACTGAATAATTTGGTAAGTGTAGCAACTGACGGAGCACCTGCAATGTTAGGAAAAAATGTAGGCCTTATTGGTCTATTAAAAAATGATCCAAGAATACCCGAATTTCGGCACTTCATTGTATTGTTCATCGTGAACATTTAGTTGCAAAATATTTTAAATACGAAAACGTAATGAAAACTGTGCTACAAATTGTGAACTATATTCGGACGAATTCAAAAACCCATCGCCAATTCAAGAACTTTATCGAAGCACTGGACTTTGAAGATCATCCTCAAGATATAACATTTTACTGCGATGGTTATCCACCTATAATGTTCTAAGCCGATTTGTTGATGTAATGGAACCTATCAGAAATTTCCTCAAAGAAAAAGAAAAACACTATCTGGAATTAAAGAATGATGACTGATATAATGGAGCATCTGACTGATATAATGGAGCATCTGCAATCCCTCAACCTAGCTTTACAAGAAAAAGATAAAGTTATTACTGATCTTATTCAAACGATTCTGAGTTTTATTAAAAAAATTCAACCTTTTCAACGAGATTTAACAACAAAGGTGTTCAACCACTTTCCGCGTCTGAAGAACAGACTCTCTAAAATTAATGATAACAAACTGAGTGAATACGACAGTAAATTAGCAGAATTATTAAAAGACTTTCACTTGCGATTTAATGATCTGAATAATTTAAATATTTCTCTTAATTTACTTGTAAATCCATTCGAAATTAACATTATTAACAAGGGCTTATCGATTCCTTGTTATATTTTGCATGACAGTGCCTCAGGAGAAATGGAATTACTAGAGCTACAGGAAGATCACATTCTTAAAATGCATCACAAAGCCACACAATCTCCAAATGAGTTTTGGAAACTAGTGTCTCAATCAAAGTACCCCAATTTGAAAAAAAGCTGCTGCCAGATTACTGTCTATATTCGGTACAACATATTGTTGTGAATCACTTTTTCCAACAATGAAGTTTATAAAATCAAACCACCGTTCACAACTTACAAATGAGCATTTAACGGAATTAATTCGTACTGCGCTAACAAACTATGAACCGGATTTCAGAAAATTCACGGCCAAGTTACAAACCCACAACCCATCTACCAGCAGGCATGTCACAAACTTTAAAGATGTATTTGTATGTATTTATAACCATAAGTACATAATTGGTTTTTCAATAAAATAAATATTTCCAAACAACTGATACTTTTGAAAAAAAAGTTTTTTTTGTGGCTCTCGAAACGAGAGATTATTGTACTGCGGCTCAACGTGTAGTGAAGCTTGGCCACCTCTGCAATATAGCATAAATCAATAATCACAAATTTTTGAAATTTTAAAATCAATTCCCGAGTAAATCAAATAATACTTATTCTTAAAATTCATGATGCATTGTCCAGAAATAATTTATGTGACTTGTAATTTAAATTATATATCAAAAAGTTGTTTTGTATTCGTTTCTTAAATAAATAAATAAATCTATCTAACAAATGATTTTTCCGTCGCGAAAAACGGTATAACAATTTAATGCCATCACGCCTAAAGAAAAATAATTAATATTTGGAACATTATGTCATATAGTCCCTGGGCCTTCACCTACATAATTTTGTGATTACCACATATTTTATTCTTCGTGATGCGCCTGTCCTTGACGAGCCTGAAAACATTTGTTCTATGATTTTTCTCAAATCGGCCGCTTTTGATTTCGGCAAGCTCCGAAAAATGCCGATTGCCCGCGATCTTGTAAATTTGCTACCACATTTATTTTTTTTTACTGTGAACGTTGGAAATTTGTTTTAGAATACGAGGGTAAGCTTGTCCGACCAAAATGTGTTTGCTATTGTCGAGTCCAACAACTGACATTTTGGATGTTTGGGTTGTCGGACTAGACAATAGCAGACAAATTTTTGTCGGACGAGGTTACCCTTGTGTTCTAAATCAAATTTCCAACCCCCATAGCTAAAAAAAACAAAAATTTACAAGATCCCGGGCAATCGGCATTTTTCGGAGCTTGCCGAAAGCAAAAGCGGCCGATTTGAAAAAAATCGCAGAACAAATGTTTTCGGGCTCGTCAAGGACAGGCGCATCACGAAGTATAAAATATGTTGTAATCACAAAATTATGTAAGTGAAGGCCCTGGGACTAATATTTTCTCTAAAAAAGAGTAAATTTAATAAGAATGAAAAATATTTTGAGCTTTATTGGTTTTATTCATAATTCTGGGTTGGTTTAATACAAAAAATACAAATTTTGAAAATTCGTTGTTGGAACTAATTCATGTGTGTATCGGTGTGTGTATGTATGTGTTTTTATGTGTGTGTTTACTGGGTAAAACCATCTGTCTTGCTCGTTATCCCTTCGGTACCACCAATTAAGGTATTCCTTCGCAGGATAAGGGTTAAGTGTAGTACTATCTCGCGCATTATAATGTTGTGTTGCCATAGCTGACGTAGAGTCTTCGTTCGTCTTGTCTCAGCCATTTCATCATACTTGCCATAGTTGTCTTTAAAGCTCAGCGTAAATCGCATGAGGCTAAGTGGGGTGTTTGATTCTGCCATATGCTGTTCATTAAGTTTCCATGCATTTGCTCCGTGTGGGTCCGTTACGTATACTTGTGTAAGTACTCACAAAAACATGGCCTGAGATCATATGCGTCAAGTAATGGTTGACGTCAACATGTTTCCTCGTTGTCCATGCTTTTACGTCAGAGATCTTTGATGAAGATTCTCGTGTTCGTTGATCACTACCATTTTGTGTTGCTATTTGCAGAGCCTTTTGCTATAATATCGATCGGCATCCGACTCGTAATAATATTTACTGCCACATCAGACACCGAGCGGAAAGCACAGCATATGCGCAACTATGTCAGTTGGTAGGCCGTTCTAATAGGTCTAACATATTTTCACCGCTGAGGCCCATACGGGTGCTGCATACATCAATATTGATGTGCTAACACTACCGAAGCTTCCTGATCGGTTGTCTAGGGCCGCCAATGATTGGCATAAGCCATGCAAAAACAGCCCCACTTATTGGGCTTTGTCACAAACGTACATTAGGTGGCTTTTGAAGAAGATTCTGTGGTAGTTGAGTCTATGGTAGAATGACTCAAAGATATCTCTGATGCTGGCCAAATCTTATTACCTGGATATCAACATTTCCACAATTTGTCTGCTATTCATTAGTTTATGGTTTGGATACAGTTGGCAATAATATTCGTGCGGTTCTTGACTACAACAACTATTGCAATGTTATCCACATAGCCGATAATCGCTGTTTATTTGAGCAAACGTACTCTGAGAACACCATTGACATTATGTTTTATAACAATGGTCTAAGAAGCGATTCCTGGGGTACTCTTCCCTCCGAACCCCTCCTGTAATATTGTACTTCTTCGAACCTGCTTCGGTATCATAGATCAGAGTTCTTCCTGCGAAGTAACTAGCTTTTAGGCGTTACAGCCTACAGGTAGTCAGTTACGTGCAGTTTTTCTGACGCTTTCAGGATTTGGTTCCAGTTGAGGCCATTTTTAACATCCATAGGGTGACAAAGAAACAGTAGTGTTTGTCACTAGCCATCTTTTACCACTCAATGGGTTATGCGCTTGCATGTGGGTGTTTATAAATGTGTGTGTGCGTGTGTGTTTGTTTGGTAAAATTTAAAAACTTTTATGTGTCACATCTGCTGGGTGTCCCGTGACAGCCTACTTTTTATATGTATGATCACTCCGTATGACTAGGATACTTTCCAAGTTATCAATTAGTTGACTTCGGGTTAATTTATTATAGGACGCCATGTTGATAAATTTTATTAAAAATACTTTGATTTGACTGGGAATCAAATCCAGACCCTCCGAATTAAAATCCAGTTAAAGAAGTTGGATGGTATATCCAGATATAAGTGAGCACTATTACTAGAAAAGTTGTTATTTGAAACATATCAGTGGTAACGTAATTTTTTTAAGTCCTATAATAATTTAAGTTAAACAACCGTGTGTTGATGGCTGTTGATGTTTTTCTTAAAAACACTTTGATCTAGACGGGTGTCGAACCCGAGTCTGCCAAGTTCGAGTCCACCGTGCTTACCACCAGGCTATATAGAACGCATTAAAACAAAAGGCACGTTAAGTGATTTAGATAACAAAAAAAAAATTTCAACATCTGTTTTGTACATTGAAGTTTTATCTAGACAATGTGTAAACAAAAACAAAAACAATTGTACTCGTTTCTCAGCTAAATGATAAATATTACACACAACATATAAACTTCCTTATAGATAGACTCTTGTTACTGAACGAAAACTCATTTGTTTTCTTCGTATTTCATTTTGATAAAACGAAGAGTTAAATCTTAATGTGAATTTTTGTTTTTCATACAAGCAAATGATATAATTATAATTAAGAAATTGTATTTTTTATCAACATCTTTTTGATCGACTTTTTTTTAATCAAATCAAATTTAATGAAGTTGTTATAAATTTACAGTAACGGTTAGTAAATTTGAACACAAATGGTGAAATAAACATTCATCTACGAATTGCTTAAAAATGTATGCTTAGTATTGTCATGATTTTTAATTCGATGACCCTCATTCCTTAATCACTTTCTGGCTTCAACCACTGATTAGTTCCTTACAACACCGATTTTCACAAGTATACACCACCTTTTCTATTTCACAACAACAAGAAAACAATTAAGCAACAATATACTTTAACAAGAATATTTCATCAAAAGCTTTAAAAATTTCAACAGTTGATTTTAGAAATTTTTTAGTTTAACATAGCGTCAAAAAAATACAAGAGATATTCAAAAACACTTCAGACGTTTATTCACATTTAAAATTCACTTTTCTTTTATTTACCCTATTTTATTTATATACCGTTCCGTTTACAATTAATTTGACGCTAATTGCTACCAATATCACATTCTACTTAAACCGTCTACTTAAACCGTCTTTCGAAAGAAATTGCCTAAATATAATTTTATTCTCTTTCATTTATTAATATCAGATTTATTTGTATGCTTTTCCCATAATAATAGTATGTATTATTGTATTGTTTTCTAACCTATAGCCAATGAACTTAACCTATTGTCTAATGAAAATTTTCCTATAAAAAAATTATCATTATTTAATTGGTATGATTCCAATTGGTCAAGTTGTTTTGATTTCATTAAAATTATTTTCAAATTATAATCACTATGGCTTTGATAAGTTTTGTTCAAAAATCAAATTTTAAGTTAAATTCTCTTATTTCGTTTAGTCGAATTTGGTTGATTGTTTTTTTTAATCAGAAATTGGATTTATCAATTAAAACAATAAATCTTTATTGTTACAAAATGTTTTTGATTTTATATAATACATAATAATTCTTTGTCAGAGAATAAAATAGTGTAATCAATTTGTGTGTAATGAATTTTATTCTCTCGCAAATTTAAAACTTTCGCTCGTACCTGGCTCAAATTTTAAACTTTTACTTGAGAATAAACTATTTCATTACACACTGATCGATTAAAATACTATTAATCTACCTAGGCTATTTTAGTATGAAACTTAATTACATATTGAGAATGTTGCATAAATTCTATGAAAAAACAATAGTTTCCATTTTTCCGTAAGTCTACTCCACGTGGAGTAATTGTTTTATGAGTAGTTTATTTGTTGTTGTTGTTGTATTATACTTTTTTTTCAGAATTATTTTTATGACAAGCGTTTGATGAGAATTAGTGGGTTTAGTTTTCTATAATTATGATATAATTATAAATATTGTATATGATAATTTGTATGTTGACTGGCCTAGTGGTTGGCACGCCGGACATTGAACTCGAAGGACTCGGGTTCGACTCCCATTCTAGGTCAAAGTGTTTTTAGGCAAAACATTATCAACCATCAACACACAGGTTTTCTAATTAACCGATAGTCAACTAATGTAGTTGATAAATTGGAAAACATATGGGCTGATCACAATAAAATTTGTCTATAAACAAAAAATTGAGTGAATTGAAAAAACAGGTGAGTAGTCCAGTCATTTTAGCATTATTAAAAAGGGGTCAACCTCGGCATGAGAGATAATAAGCTGAATTTTTGTATACACCTTCATTTTGGCGTTCTTAAAGTTGTGTCAAAAGCCTCATAAAATCTCTTGTCTGCATCGTAAGTTATTCAAGGTGAAATGTAAAAAAAACAGTTTTTCGCGATTATCTTGGTTTCTATTGCTCTGTAGGGGATCATTTATTTATTAGAAATAATTCCTACATTGAAATTCTAAAGTTACAAAATACAATTGTAACGATTTGTTTGAATGTTAATTAATCATTCACAAAGTTTACTAAAGTGTCTTGGCTAAAACAATTAGTAAGGTGAATAGCCAAATCTACCACTTACTGAATACAGAATAAGAGATTTCTCCTCTTTTTTATGTAAATATATTTAAAATAACATACAGAATTTAGTTGTATGTTTATATAAACATTTTCCTTATTTTATTATTATTATTACATAAGAATGTAGGAATTAGAGCTACATGAAAATAACACATTCACGGCTCCGCTTGAATATAAATATATAGCGTTTATTTCCGAGAATAAAAATAGGACAAGTCCGTACTATCAAATTAATTAATTATTAATTTTGCATCAACATGGAAATATATATGTATGTGTGTAGATGCATAAATATATAGGTATGTATATGCAGTGACCGGTTTTGGCGGTCCAGTTAATTAATAAAATATTTAACAAATATCGAAATATATATTTCTTATTTTTACATACTTTACTTCACTTTTTACATTACTTCGAGTCAGTACGTTGTGGAAACTAAAAGTTAAATAATTAAATAAAATTATTAATTTAAATAAATTAAATTATATGCTAAATTTATTAATAAAAGTTTTTAGTTATTTGAAAATAAATGTTTAATATATATCAAAATAAATACAGTGATTTATTTATTGAACTGTTTGTTGGTGAAGTATTAATAGACCAATTAAATTTGGTGACCTTCGACGACCCTGTTTAGGGCATTACAAAAATTTGTAGATTATTCTAGAAAGAATAAATTTAAAGAAGTTCCGGTTCAGTTGCAGTTCGTGTAGGGAACACGTCAAATAAAACTGGAAACCTGGGCGACACCTGTCGTCCCAGGTATTGGTACGTATCCCTTACTAAATTAACGTTTGTTAATTATTCAACTTACTAACGTAAGATTATTTTTTTGTTTGTTTTCGAGTTTAAATCATAACGAGAAACCATTTGCTACCGTTATAAAAATGCATGGTGCCGACAACAGTAAAATTTTGCCAGCATAGCAGTATATATATGTTAATTTGCAACCATCATAAAATCTAACGCTACAAACACGTAGTTGCGTGCAACTTTTGAATTTCTACAGAAAAATTACATTGGTACAATAATTAAATTGGTACAGTACTTAAATTAGAACAATTAATTTGGAACAATTAAATCTACAACACAAAAATACGCAAGAAAATTTGGTGAAGCGACTTACCCTCACCCAATAATCAGAATTATATCACAACGTATGGACACCACCAGCAGCAGCCTTCAAAATTAAGTTTCTTAAGTTAAGTTAATAATTTTAATCAAATTTATCAGTTCATTTTTGAGAAATATTCCTTTTCTGCCCATAAAATTAATTTTCTATATAATTTTTTTTATTTTTTTTTGGATTGAATAAATAAATCATTTTTTTTGGATTGGAATACTTTAAAAAATCAGGAATAACCTTTTTTTTATCGATCAAATAAAATAAAGAATAAGTTTATAAAATTTAATATATTATTATGGTATTCCATAGTGTCATTTGGATAGGTTAAAATGTGATGTAAAGTTTTCACCACGTACGCTACTCATTAAAATACTAATTTTAATACTCGTAAACATCAGAAATATATATACTGGTCAAACAATTAATTTATTTACGAAATCATCGCATATACCAGTAATATATTGTTGCATTCGCCACATAAGGAATTTTGTTGCAGACAGTGGTCAAGCACCCACCAGCGGTAGGCGCACTGTTCTGGAACAAAACTTCCAAGTATTTGACTGTTGATGGTGGTCATAGCACCCACCAGAGGCGAGCGAGCCATCAACGGCCAGATACATATTAATAATAACCATAGGCACGATTATTCTAATTCAAAATAATATTAAATTCAAATACAAAGTAGACATTGTTTTCGAAAATACGTATAAATTTATTAAAAGCGAGTTTATCGCAGTTTATTCTGTTCATATACGAACGTGTACCAGCACATTGCTGTGACAAAATTATCGAAAGTCATTTTTGACAAGTTTGTTCTAATTGGTTAAATCCAACATTATTGAAATAATTCAACATTATTATTAAATATAATATCTTATTACCTATTGTGAATATATCAATCACAAACAAAAATGCCACCAAAATTAGACAGCCCCCAAGAAACAAGTACATCAGGCAATGAGGCCTCAATGCCTTTACAAGATGTACGAGAGGCTGATAAAAATGAAATAGCGGCCAGTAGTTTTAAAATTCAATCTCTCTGGACCACCGCGCCACTAAATTGGTTTCGTGTAGCAGAGCTACAGTTCGAAATCCAACAAATAAAAAGCGACAAAGCAAAATTTTTGCAAATTATAGGCGCGTTGAATCCTGAAACCTGCAATCTGATATCAGATTTCATTCAAAACCCTCCTAAAAATAACCTATACCAGAACGTAAAAAAAGTACTATTAGAGCGATTAGCTCCCTCTGAAGAGCAACAACTTGCTCAATTACTAGCGGGCCAACACATTAGTGAAGGTAGACCTTCTGAGGTTTTACGAAGTATACGCAATCTCGCTGGAAACACTATGACAGCGGCGGTTTTACGCACATTTTGGGTACAAAGATTACCCGAATTGATCAAAATAGCATTAGCAGCACATTCACCTGATGTGGAGCTAGATAGCTTAGCAGATATAGCCGACCGTATGTATGGTGCTATGAATACTGGGCTAATATCAGCAATCGAACGTCCAATAAAAATAGATACCAACCATATCGCAAGACCGATCCATCGTAATAATACACAACGATCATCGCCACAACCAAGGACAGTTGAAGAGCGACTTAATAAAATTGAGCGTACACTTAATATGATGGCTCAAAGGTCAAGATCTATATCGTCAGGGCCACGTCGGTCAAACTCAGTTGGGCGGTACAGGTCAAACAGGCGACGTTCTAGGTTTAGAGAGAACAACTCAAATAATAACCAAATGTGTTATCCACATACTAGATACGGCAATAAAGCGTATAAATGTTACCCACCATGCAGCTGGAGTGGTCCACCACCTGTAAAGAAGTTGGAACAAGTACATTTTACGGAGAATTCAAGTCCTAGACCAGATTTTTCGAAATCGGAAAACTAAACTCCAGTCCCTCGGTCTTTACGGCACAGACCTTGACAAAATCAAGCCGACTTACAATATTTGATAAAATTAATAACCTATACTTTTTAGTTGATACAGGAGCTGACCTGTCGGTGCTCCCTGTTGAACGATTTAAGTCGTTCAATTTGAATTTTTATAATATAAGTGGCCATTTGAATTATACGCCACGTATTTTGAATTATAATAGGTCCGATCTCGTGTTATCGGCAGCAAATGGCACAACCATTAATACATATGGTACTAAACTACTTCAAGTAGATGTTGGATTAAGACGTAAATTTTTACATGCGTTTATACTCGCAGATGTGAGTCATCCAATCATAGGTGCCGATTTTCTGGTTAAATTTGGCTTATTAGTCGATCTCCAACGCAAAAGGCTAATCGATTCAGCAACAAAGCTATCTATTAATGCCACAACAATAAAAGGTAACAATCCGAGTAGTCCAATATTTTATGCGATCGACAGTGAATATGGAAAAATTTTAAAGAAGTTTCCCTCACTTGTATCAGAGCCCAATTATAACTTACCAGTTAAACACCCCGTGGTACATCACATTGTAACAGCTGGGCATTTACCAGTTACAAGACCACGAAGGTTAGATCCAGTCCGTCATAAAGCGGCAGTATTGGAATTCCAACAAATGGTAGATTTGGGAATTTGTAGAATTTCTTCATCTCCAGTATCATGTCCGTTACACATGGTCAAGAAAAAAGATCTTGATTGGAGGCCATGTGGGGATTACCGTAGATTAAATGCGATTACAGTTCCGGATAGATATCCTATCCCGCATATCCAGAATTTTTCCATGAATTTACATGGATGCAATATTTTTTCAAAAATAGACTTAGTCAGAGCATATCATTTAATTCCAGTAGCATCGGAAGACGTTCATAAGACGGCTATTACAACCCCATTCGGGTTATTTGAGTTTACGCGAATGCCATTTGGCTTACGAAACGCCGCACAGACCTTTCAAAGGTTTATGAACGAAGTATTAAAAAATTTAGACTTCGTGTTTGTCTACATTGACGACATTTTAGTAGCTTCTTCCGATGAGGCTCAGCACAAATTACATTTAGAACAGCTGTTTGGTAGACTAGCTGAATACGGTGTGCATATTAAGAGTTCTAAATGCGTATTTGGCGCTAATACTCTAGATTTTTTGAGTCATAGAATTAATGCTAATGGAATTCTACCTACAGAGGAGAAAATAAATGCCATTAGAAAACTTCCCGCTCCGAATTCAATTAAAAAAATCCAACAATTTGTCGGCATGGTTAATTACTACCATCGGTTCATTCCTAACCTAGCCGAGTTGCTAGCTCCCATTCATGTGCATTTGGCACAGTTACTTAAACGGCCCAAAACTCCTAAGAATTTTAGTTGGCCCACTGAATGAAGCATTCGAGAGTCTAAAAATAAAATTAGGGAAAATTACTATGCTTTCGCATCCTCTCACGGATACGAAATACAGCATTACTACCGATGCTTCTGATATAGCAGTCGGAGCAGTCCTTCAACAATATAATAAAGACTGCTGGGAGCCGTTGGGTTTCTTTTCAAAGAAGCTAACGGATGCTGAACGCAAGTATTCCGCATTCGATCGAGAATTGTTAGCAATCTATTTAGCCATTAAACATTTCAGATATTCTGTAGAAGGGCGTGATTTCACTATATATACGGATCATAAACCTCTGACTAGGGCAATACATTCAAAAACTGAAAGAAATCCAAGACAAGCGAGACACTTGGATTATATTAGTCAATTTACTATTGACATTCAACATGTGAAAGGAAAGCACAATGTAGTAGCAGATGCTTTATCCCGAATTAATTTAGTATCAGATGATACGGTTTCGGTTGAAATCCAGGAAGTCGAAACTAGAATCGACTATGATGCAATTATTAATGCACAAAAAGAAGACGATGAACTACAGAATTTGCTTTCTGGTTCTAGACGTCATGCGGCGAGTTATCGCCTTGAATTATTTAAATTACCTGGGTTCGAAGTGTATTGCGAAACTTCAACGGAAGTTAATCGCCCTTACATACCACGAACAATAAGAAAACAAATATTTGATGCTCTGCATAATCTTTCACATCCGGGAGCTAGAGCTACCCGTAAGTTAATTACTTCTCGTTACTTTTGGCCAGGCATGATAAAAGATGTGACTCAAATGGCACAGTCAGGCTTATCTTGTCAAAGAGCTAAGGTACATAGACATACAAAATCACCTTTAGCTAAATTCGAAATTCCAGCGGGCAGATTTGAACACATACATCTGGATATTGTAGGCCCTTTACCTCTTTCTAATGGATATGCGTATTTACTTACTTGTGTTGATAGATTCACACGTTGGCCTGAGGCTTATCCAATGTTGGATATGTGTACTGCAACTATAGCCTCAACGTTCGTAAATAATTATATTTCTAGATTCGGAGTTCCGTTAAATATCACAACGGACCAAGGTACTCAATTTGAGTCAAAATTATTTTCTGAGCTGACGAAATTGTTAGGCTCGCACCGAATCCGCACTACAGCGTATCATCCACAAGCTAATGGGATGGTCGAACGATTTCGCCGGCAGTTAAAAGCCGCGTTGATGGCCCGTGGCAGCACAAATAATTGGAGCACTGAAGTTCCACTAGTTCTTTTAGGGATTCGAGCAACGGTCAAGGAGGATATTAAGTGTTCACCGGCAGAGCTTGTCTACGGACAAACATTAAAACTACCAGGTGAATTTCTTGCCGATTATCCTCAGACAACGTTGCCAACCCAAGAAACTGTAGTTGACCGTTTGAGATCAGCCATGCATGATATAATTCCTACTCCGCCTAGAGCGGTAGAAAGTAAAATATTTTTACCGAAGTCACTTGAGAATTGCGAATATGTGTTTGTTCGCGTAGATAAGGTTCGCACCGGACTTATACCTCCTTACGAGGGTCCGTACAAAGTGATTCGGAAATTACGAAAACAATTTATCGTAGATATTAAAGGCAAGCATCAATCTGTTTCGCTTGACCGAATCAAACCAGCATATGGTATACTAAGCTCAATGGATAGTATTAAACCAAAACCATTGAAACAAGTTAGATTTAATTTTTCATAATTGAAGGTAGATTATTTTCAGCTGCCAGCTAAAATGCAGCCAGAATTTCAAAAATCCGACAGAACATAAACATTATCTCCCGGGGACTTTTAAACTGAAAGGGGGGTGATGTAGGGGATCATTTATTTATTAGAAATAATTCCTACATTGAAATTCTAAAGTTACAAAATACAATTGTAACGATTTGTTTGAATGTTAATTAATCATTCACAAAGTTTACTAAAGTGTCTTGGCTAAAACAATTAGTAAGGTGAATAGCCAAATCTACCACTTACTGAATACAGAATAAGAGATTTCTCCTCTTTTTTATGTAAATATATTTAAAATAACATACAGAATTTAGTTGTATGTTTATATAAACATTTTCCTTATTTTATTATTATTATTACATAAGAATGTAAGAATTAGAGCTACATGAAAATAACACATTCACGGCTCCGCTTGAATATAAATATATAGCGTTTATTTCCGAGAATAAAAATAGGACAAGTCCGTACTATCAAATTAATTAATTATTAATTTTGCATCAACATGGAAATATATATGTATGTGTGTAGATGCATAAATATATAGGTATGTATATGCAGTGACCGGTTTTGGCGGTCCAGTTAATTAATAAAATATTTAACAAATATCGAAATATATATTTCTTATTTTTACATACTTTACTTCACTTTTTACATTACTTCGAGTCAGTACGTTGTGGAAACTAAAAGTTAAATAATTAAATAAAATTATTAATTTAAATAAATTAAATTATATGCTAAATTTATTAATAAAAGTTTTTAGTTATTTGAAAATAAATGTTTAATATATATCAAAATAAATACAGTGATTTATTTATTGAACTGTTTGTTGGTGAAGTATTAATAGACTAATTAAAGCTCCAATGACGTTAAGATATATATGACACAAATTGTAGAGCATAAAATTTGCGACCAATCTGTAAGAAACATTTTTTCATGCGCTCAACCGTTTTTGCGATAGAAGGCTGGGAGCGCATAGCTCTAAGTCATACGTACTGTAATGCAAGGTAAACCGTGAATGTTTGTGAATATTACCTTGAACTTTGAATAATTGTCGTTTATCTTGTTTCCGATCTCGGCAACGACGGACGTAAAATTTTGAAAATTATGCCTTATTTAGTGTTTTATTTGTAAGAAACCACTTGCAGAAGGTGATTTTGTTAATGTGATGCGTGTCTTGAAAACTGAAAAAAATGCAAGTATCGATTGAAATGATGGTCACATAGACTTCTTAAATATTTTAACTTCTGTGAATGTGCATGTTGAGTGTCGACAAGTGTACGTCAGTAAAAATTCCATAGCGGCATCGAAACGACACTAAGAAGAAGATCAACCTTTATCATCAACCAGGGAACCTCGTAAAAAAAGGAATGAAGGGTTTGATTTAAAAAACGTGTGTTTATTTTGTGGCCAAACAGCTGATGTAGCATTAGAGTCAAGAAAAAAAGAAAACCAGAAAACCTTCACCGCCCTCTATCGCAAAAACGGCTGAGCGCATGAGAAAATGCTTTTTAAAATTTGTTGCAAATTTTATGCTCTACCATTTGTGTTTTGTATGTTAACGTCATTGGAGCAATAGAAATGGAGATAATAGCGAAAAACTGTTTTTTGTTACCTTTGACCTTGAATAACTTACGACGCAGACACGCGATTTTATGAGACTTTTGAGGCAACTTTAAGAACGTCAAAATGAAGGTATATACGAAAATTCAGCTTACTATCTCTCATTCCGAGGTTGATTGTTAAAATGACTGGACTAGAGGGACACTTGCTGACAGCCAACGTTCCTATATATATTATATGGAACGAATTGAGGTGGAATGAATTACTTCGGTTTGAAAGACCTAAGTATTACATTCATGAGCCAAAAGTGAAATTCTTACCCCCAATTTTTTTGGCATTTCTCGACGTTTTAGGATCTACTGATTCTAAAAAAGCAAAAAAAATGTATGACTGTCTGCCGGTCGTCATTACCCACGAAATCTAGAAAACCGCTGGACGGATTTCAAAATTTTTTTTTCTAAACATAGGTATACGTACTCAAGGGACAGGTCCGAAAGGACGCTGTGTTCGATAACTGCACCAGGAATTTGTCGAAAAAATCATTAAATGTGTCAAAAATAGCAAATTTTCATATTTTTATCTTAAGAAACTTTTATTTTAAGTGATTACGAGTACGAACATTGAATTTGGAGAAATCTTGATGGTAGGGATTGGTATGTGAGATCAAAAACTAGATTACTGCATTAGAATTTTATCAAAAAAATGTGGTCAAGTGTGTCAAAAGAAAGATTTTTATTTATTTTTTTAGCCAATTTTTTGGAAAAAATGGAATTAATTATTTGTATATGACATGAAATTTTATTATTATTAAAGAAAATTATGGTATTATAAGTTTGTCAAAAAAATGGTGTCAAGTGCGTCAAAAGAAAGATTTTTATTTATATTTTTACCATTTTTTGGAAAAAAATAAAATTACTTATTTATAAAACATGAAATATATTTGTATGACATGAAATTTTATTATTATTATTGAGAATTATGGCATTATAAGTTTGTCAACAAAAATAATGTCAAGTGTGTCAAAAGAAAGAATTTTATTTATTTTTTACCCAATTTTTTGGGAAAAAATAAAATTAATTATTTGTATGACATGAAATTTTATTATTATTATAAAGAATTATGGTAATATAAGTTTGTCAAAAAAATGTTGTCAAGTGTGCCAAAAGAAAGATTTTTATTTATTTTTTACCCAATTTTTTGGAAAAAAATAAAATTAATTAATTGTATGACATGAAATTTTATTATTATTTTAGAGAATTATAGCGTTATAAGTGTGTCAAAAAATTATGTCAAGTGTGTCGAAAAACGATTTCATTTATTTTTTTAGCCAATTTTCTGGAAAAAATGTTTCCATAACGTAAATGTAATTGATGAATCGTAATCGTAAACGTAATGAAATTGGACATGGAAATTTTTGAATTTGTTATAGTTTTTGAAATATTTTGGGAATTTTGAAAAAAAATTGTCTTTTTGAATTTGTAATAATTTTATATTTAGAATATTTTTAGAATTTAAAGTTTTAATTTTTGATTTTGTTATAATTTTTGCAATATTTTTAGAATTTTTGAAAAAAAAATGTAATCTTTGATTTTGTAATAATATTTAGGAATATTTTTAGAATTTTGAAAAAAGTTTGATTTTATTTAATTTTTACAATATTTTTGAAATTTTGAAAGAAATATGAATTTGTGAGTTTCTAATATTTTCTCGAAACGCTAAATGGAGAGGTTTTTGAGTAGTTTGCTGAGTGTATCATCTTTTCACTAAATTATATTAATTTATGATCTGTTATAATTTTCCGATGTTTCGTGTTAGTTTTGTAATAAATTTCTAAACAGAGATAAAAAATACTTGTACTTTAACAAAGAGTGATGTTTGACATACATCGCTGACCAAAACTAAAAACAATGTCCAATCTCCCAAAAGTTTTTTACCGAAAACTATATCGAAATCCTTAACCCAGACCGTAGTCTTGATATCTCAGAGTTTGAGATTTCAGTCCCTTCATATTTTGTGTTTTGTATTTCTGTTAGAATCGTAGTACTATACTATGTTTGCATATACAAATACATGAATAGCGAAGTCGACAAACTAAAGTCACAAAAAAATTAATGTATTTGTGTATATGTATATTTTTTTTGTTAACTATCCGCTGAGATCAGTTTTTGTTGTTTTTGAAGTTTATTTTTACTTTTGATTGGGTGTGACAAACCCGCGTGCTTCAGTCCCTGTTATTATAATACGTGTAAACATGAGATATCACATACCACTGGCAATAGAAGTGAGATAATACTATCCAAGATGATATCTTAGGGGTGCTGGTGGATTAACTGTGTTCAGTCTACGATAGCACTTTCAATCCTAGCTGTGGAATATTCCTTGATGATGACACGCTATTAGTTGCTTGCTCGAAGAAATGAACCTACATATAACTCTATGTGTGGGCTTTAATCTTTGAGGAAGAGAGTGCGTTACATGATCAAGGAATTTGTCACTAGCTGGATGATTGGCAAGAAATTTTAGTTTTGTTTGTTTGTAAATTTTTAAAACAAATTGGCAGTGGCGGATTACCATAGAGGTGGAAGAGGCGGCCGCCTCGGGCCCCACATACACAGGGGCCCCCTCGCTACAAATAGTATTGATATTTTATAGGTATTCAAATATCAGATGACTGCGTTCATTCAACCAAAGTTTTTAAACCTAAAGATTTTTTGATTATAATCCCACATGTAAAAGTGTTAGGTTGTCAATTTGTATTACTTTTTTTCATGTATGTATTTATTTTAATAATTCTAATTTGATAGTTTTATAATTTTTTAATGTACAAATTCGTTTTCCAATTTGTATAGTAAAAAAACATTTTGTTTTGAAAAGTTCCACTGTTACGAATTAATATTAATACTAGAATTTTATTTTGTAACTGGACTGATGCTCAAATAGCTCGTGAAATTGAAGTACAACAAAAATGCTGGCGGGAAGTTTTAAAAAGAGTTGCAGCTACAGTAAAGCTATTAGCTACTTTGGGTTTAGCATTTCGTGGTCATCGAGAAGATATTGATTCGAACAGAAAAGGAAATTTTATGACATGCATTGAGTACCTATCCCAATTTGATGATTTTCTTTAAAATCATTTGGAGAGGTACAACCATCCAGGAAAAGGTAATGTAAGTTATTTATCACATACCACATGCGATGAATTTATAAATTTAATGGGAACTGAAGTAAAAGAACACCTAATTCAAGAAATTCAGGACTCTTTATATTATTCAATTATTGTTGATTCTACGCCAGACGTGAACCACACTGACCAACTAAGTTTTATATTAAGGTACATTGATAAAGTGGGCGATGCGAGAGAACGATTTTTGGATTTTTACAAATTGAAAATCACAATTCAGAATATCTAGCACAACTTATTTTGAAAACTTTAAACAATTTGTCTTTGGATATTAAAAATTGTTGCGGTCAAACATATATGGCCGGAAAATATAATGGTTTACAAGCCAGAATTAAAACTCTAAGTGAGACCGCCATTTTTATTCCTTGTACAAGTCATACGCTTAATTTAATTGGAAATTATGCTGCAGATGCCTATTCTACTGCGGTGTATTATTTTAACTTTATCCAAAATATATATGTATTCTTTTCTTCATCTACTCACAGATGGAAGTTGCTTATTGATAATTTTTCCGATCCTAATTCCAAACATATTAAAAAATTAAGTGACACAAGTGACAAGATGGTCTGCAAGAGCTGATGCAGTATCCGCCTTGCGGTTTAATTACAAAAATATTAAAAGCGTTCTTATCCAAATTAGCGAAAATGAAGACGAAAAACCGATTACTAAAGTTGAGGTTAAAGAATTAGCTAGCTCTTTCGATGAATATGAATTGCCTTATTAACCGTTTTATGGGATATATTATTACAATGAATCAATAGTACTAGAAAATCATTTCAAAATATTCAAACGAACTTATTACAAGGAGTAAAACTGTTTAATTCTTTGTCACAATTTATAAGGGATGTTCGGAATGATTTTGAGAGCATAGAAAAGCAAGCAAACTTATTAACAGACAATATTAACTACAAAGAAGGACGAAAAAGAAAACGCAAAATTATGCATGATGAATCATCTGCAAATGATACACAGCTAGTAGGACGAGAATTGTTTATTATAAATACTCACAATATGATCTGTGATGACTTGCCACTGAAATGTCTACCAGAACGTCCATATATGAAACTGTTTTAAATAATTTTAAATTATTGTTTGATCAAAATATATCCAGTGATGAAGTTGACAAGTGTATTTTAGAATTGTCAAATACATATGCGAGGGATATAGAAGTACAATATTTTAAAGACGAAGTACATCATTTTTTAAAATATATAAAAGAAGAGAACATCACTTGTCCATTTAAGATAAACAAGGTAATCATTGATGGCCTGCAATCTTCATTTCCCAATGTGGAAACTATTTTAAAAATATTTCTTACATTGCCGATATGCAACGCAAGTGTGGAACGATCTTTCTCCGTTCTGAAGCGGATAAAAAATTATTTAAGAAATGGTCTTAATCAAACTCATTTGCAAAATTTTTGGTAAAATCTTAGGCCCCAAAATTTTGTTCCGCCTCGGGCCCCTTAAAGGCATAATCCGCCACTGCAAATTGGCGTTTTAACTCTTATTTTATTTTTATTTTTTCTATCCTATGATAAGATATTGGCCTATGTCGTATTTTATTTTAAATAGGATTTATTTTTTAGTTATCCATTCTTTAACAAAAAATATAAAAACAAAAAAAAACAATTTGTGTCCATCAACACCATACATCCCCTCCATTCGTCCATGCACCAAACGCATACTGTTTTGGATCCTTTGTCTTAAAAAGATTTTATGTGTTGTTGGACAGGCTTACAAATTATTGCAAAAAAATTGTTGAACAGGCTTACCACAGTAAATATGACATATTCATTAGGCTATATATACTATACCATACAAAAAAAGTCCAGCGGCAGGTATATCCGCTAGAAAAAGGTAGATTTCTTGATCAGACAGATATGCATACAAGTAGAATCAATGTATCAAATTAGTTGAAATCAAAAAACTAAATAGAAACGGAATTATCCAACAAATTTCACAAAAGACATTTAATACATTAACCGAAACTACTTTATGCAATTTCGGAACAGTTTTGTTTAATTTGGTTAAAATTAGTCATAACATATTAAATCCACCAAAGATCAAATAAACGTCCAATAAAGATCAAAAGAACTACGTGACAACTACAATTATACCATCACACATAATTTATAATCAAACATTATTAAACAATTTTAATTAAAAATCATCTTTGTGTTGTATTTTTTTGTTCTCATTTAATCTTTTTTCAAATACATAGTTTACTTAGTGAAAAAAAAATAAAAATACAAACAAAAGAGCAGCATATGATAATTTTCCTTTGGTATTAAATGTCTTGAGATTTGTCTGTAATAGGTTCATTATATTGCTTATAAAAATGAAACCTTTTGGGTTAGAAAGCTGGAATTTTGTGAGGCTATAGTTTAAAAATTGTCTTAATAGTTAAGATGAATTTAAATAACATAAACTTAAACATGATGAAATCATTGCCTTTTGCGTTTGTTTTCATTTCAACAGACCAGGGTCCTCAACCTTTAGACCTGAAATATTTTTTTTTTAAATTTTGGAAAGATTTATATTGGAACTTTGTGTAAAAAAGTTTTCAAGTGTGAGCTTGCCCATTTCAGCTAGATCAAGGACAGCAAAGTTTAGCAAATTTTTAAAACAGCTGATTTTTCAGGAACCTGGAACGTCAAAGTTGTCATTTGGATAAAAATGATAGAAATATGTTCAAATATTCAATATTTATAAATTTTATTAAAATATTATGATTCAAACGGAAGTTATAGCGCCCTAGATTATTCGACATTTTAGGCTCTAGCCGCTTAACTGGTACCCGGATATGGCCAGTTCACGAACTTGTCCAAGACATTATTTGCCAAAACACACACAAAAAATTATTTTGGTGTAGGTCGAAAAATGCGACCGTGAGAGTGCCGCCAAATTCCGTTATATCTCATATCGTTATATATATATATATATATATAAATTTTTTTTTCATTTTGATTTTCCGTCTCCGCTTATCATATATAGTCGTTTGGCACCAAAATTTTTCCGAAATTCCGAGATGAAGCACATACCAATAGGTAGATTTTTATATGAAATCTACCTAATAGATTTTTATATGAAATCTACCTAAAATAATCAAAACTCTAAAAACTATTAAACGATGATAGTTATAAGTAAAACAGAATTTGGGTTTTAGACAAAATTTTGTGCGATTTTCCAATTTTTTAATTTTGCTACCGATCTGTCCGGTAACGTTCACCGGGTTAGTGTTCCCTAATCGTTCTCTTGTCTGTATGAAAATTACTATAAATATTATTTGAAATGTGTTACGTTGGATACAAGGAAACAAGGAATTTGGAATTTTGAAAAAAGTTTCAATTTTTAATATTGTTATAATTTTTGCAATATTTTTAGAATTTTGGAAAAAGTTAGAATTTTCGGAATATTATTAGAGTTTAGAAAAAGCTTAAGTATATGGTTTTATTCTAATTTTTGGAATATTTTTGGAATTTTGAAAAACGTTTCAATTCTTGAATTTGTTATAATTTTTGCAATATTTTCAGAATTTTTGAAAAAATTTTATCTTTGATTTTGTAATAATTTTTGGAATATTTTTTGAATTTTGAAAAAAGTTTGATTTTATTTAATTTTTACAATATTTTTGGAATTTTGAAAGAAATATGAATTTGTGATTTGGTAATATTTTCTCGAAACGCTACATTGAGAGGTTTTTGAGTAGTTTGCTGCTTGTATCATCTTTTCACTAAATTATGTTAATTTATGATCTATTATGATGTTTCGGCAACGTATTGATGTTACATGTTAGTCTTGTAATAAATTTCTAAATAGATATAAAAAAATACATGTTTGTTTGATATACATCGCTGCCCAAAACTAAAAACACTAAAAGTTTTATGCCTAAAACTATATCAAAAACCTTAACCAAAACCGAAGTCTTGATATCTCAGAGCTTGAGATTTCAGCCCCTCCATATTGTTTTGTTTTAAATTCTGTAGCGCTGTATGAAGATAATAAAAACAAGTAATTAAATTTATCGCAAAGTTTTGAATTGGTCCAACAAAACGAAAGAAGATTATTTCCATTAAACTCGGTTTATAAAAAAAATTCAAACCGTTCGGTGTTAAAAATTTGCGTATTTGCTGAAAAATCGCACGTGTTTTTTAACCTGGTCGTGATTTTTTTCAAAATCTGGTTCACTTTGGTTCTACCTCTGTTGTTATTGAATAAAGTGACTTATAATAAATAATCGAATGTTGTGTTAAATAAAAAACAATTAATATATTTTCAGACCTTAATCATCCTTAATACCATTTATGCTGTGTAAATTTTAAGATATAGAAAATCTGTATTTAATTACATTAATCCCGAATAAATTCAGAAGAATAAATAGAATAAGTTTTAAGCAGTTAAACTTTTTAAAAAGTAGTTGAAAAATAACTGATTTCATATTCGTAGAGTTTTCTCCTTCATTAATCTTGAATTTGTGAATTTGTCAATATAGAAAGTGGTTAAACGTTTTTTTTACTTTGTGAAACCTGAATAATAATAATACTCAAAATTGTACATAGTGCTCTTAAATCGTCTGAAGAAGATTAGACTTTAACTTTGTTCTATAATGTTTGGTGAAAAGATTGTTCATTCATTAAGGTTATTAACCTCTTTAAAATATCGATATATGAAATAACATTTATGTACAAGGATTGAATACACTAAACACCTTTGCAAATAATATTCCATTAATGATTGCAATCAATACCATCAATACAATTGCATATCAATACCAGTTGATGATCTCACAGAGATTGAAACTATAATAGTTGTATAATAATAAATGATATGTAATAAATAAAATTTATTTTATTTCTTATTCTTGTGAATAATATAAGGTGTATGCAGAAAAAACATAAACATTTTGATACTATGGATTATTCACGTCACTCCAACGAAGAATTTTTTCAAATTATTCCAATGGTTTTGAATAAATAAAAAGTGTTGGAATTATAATATGTTTCACATTGTCAAAACAACCCATAAATACCTTTTAAGACCTAGATCCACAACAACATTTATTCTGAGGTTTTGATGAAAGCAAATTTTTTTTTAATATTTTCAAAACAGAACGCCCTTACGCCCTTAATTCATAAAAAGATATTAAAGCGAGTTTAAAATGATTTTACTTTTTTTAATCCTTAAATTTAAAAAAATATTAATACACTCATTATCCTCCAAAAACTTTTTGTAATAACAAATCAAGCTCTTCAACTTTTAAAACAATTTTCAAAGAAATATCAGAGAAAATAGTTGAATTTTCAAACGCTATTTACTCGAAATGCATTCGTGTGAGAATTGAGATCTTATTGCATAACTGAGCAATCAAATAACTTTTTTTTAATTTAGTGAATATTTCTCACTAATTAAGTTTCAATAAAAAAATTTAAATTAACATAATTATAAACATTATTGTCTTGAATGATTTTTTGACTCTTTTAATATGGCTTTTTTTAGTCGTCGTTTGGAATGCAACCTGCCAATATTTCAGTATTTAATCATAAGATGTATAGGCAATAAAAATAAAATGTAAATTTTTAAACAATTTGCCAAAATGTTCTTAAATATTCGTCTCTAAATTCCATTAATGAGTTTTTCCTTGACATTTAAGAATTTACTAAATTTTAGAAAACAAATATATTTCGACTGTTCGTTCCTATTAGTCAAAACTTGTGGAGTTATAAGCTATAACTTGTTTCAACATAGCTCAGTAAAGTAATTTTACTCCGAGAGGTTGCATTTTGATTTATTTTAAGGACCAAATAAATTACTAATTGGAGCGAAGCGAGCGAAGCTATATTTTCCCCCAATTCGGCATTTCCATTGTCCGCATACTCCTCCCAAACTATTAAAGATATCAAAATGCAATTTTGCATGTAAGACGACATCTAGCCATAGATGGTTTACAAATATAGCATTACTGGTTTACAAAATATTGAAAATTAGACATACCACGGCGGAATAATCACCCAAAAACGGTTCCCATAGACGTTCAATGGGAAAATTATCATCTTTTCACAATACTTAAACAAATTATTAAATTTTTTTTTGTTATTTTGTTTTTTTTTTTTTTATTTTTTTATAAATATTTTTTTTTTTTTTATATTTTTTTTTTTATTTTTTTTTTAACTGCGGTGATATTGAAAGTCTGAAAATAAAAGTTTGTTATTAGTTGATTTAAAAAAAATTTAATAACAGACTTTTGCCTACATTGAACAAGTTTGATCATGTTTTCAACCTGGACGAGTTTTTACTTGGTTCGTTCAACTTTTTTTCTTTGCCGTTTTGTTAAAGTACTTTTTATAGACAAAATTCACGATACGATCGTTGTAGTCAGACATATCGGTTTCAAATCCGTTTAAAAAATGTTTCATTGATTTTCCACTAAATCTATGCCGGAGGTAGGTTTTTTAAACGGATTTGAAACCGATATGTCTGACTACATCGATCGTATCGTGAATTTTGTCTATAAAAAGTACTTTAACAAAACGGCAAAGAAAAAAAAGTGAACGAACCAAATAAAAACACGTCCAGGTTGAAAACATGATCAAACTTGCAATGCAGCAATATTTACCACACATTAAACTGTCTCGAATTTGTAGTTCTTTTGGATTGTAACATATCTTCGGACTTATCTTTTAGATTGGACATATCTTCGCTCCTTTTTATCAATTGCATTCTGCATTGGTCACCTAGTTAAGTTATTAATATCACATGCGACTTCAAGAACAATATTACAAACAAACAGAATTGGAATGTGCTTAAATAATTTCTCTCTAGAATATAAAATCAATGAAAAGGATTCCATGAATTTCGAAATAATAATAGCTATTTATGTACCAAGGGCGTTATGTAGGTTATTGCGCCCGAAAGGGGCGTAATCCAGCCTGAGGGCCTCTGGCCCGAGAGATGGATGTTGCTTGATGGGCGTAATACCCAGTAACTCCAATGGTGCATACAAGATTTTATGCTTCACTTAATAAGCTAAAAACAAAGAAAGAATTTAATTTGTTAGCCTATATTGGTATGCAAAAAAATACAAATTTATCCTAGTATGCTAAGAAAATAACTATTTTGAAGTTTAAAATAATTATTTGTTGTTTGTATAGTAGAATTTTTTTGCCAGCGAACACAAAATTTGTTTGTTATGCGCATATTGTTTGCACATGCGCATATTGTTTGCACATTCAGTGTCTCGATTAAAATATTAAAAAAAACTATTGGGGTCCCATTGAAATGGACAAAAAAAACGCATTAAATTTATAAATTACTATTGAAATTCAACCAATTATAATAGAAACCCAAAACTAGTAGAAATATTAATGATTTTGTAGGAAATATAACAAAATTTTGATAATTAAAAATAATTATAATAAAAATAACGACGTCTATGGAAACAAATATCACAACAAACAAATGGTACGAACTAGAAGTAGAAATTTAACTAATATAATTGTTTTGAAAACAAATTTTTCATAATTTCTCTCTAAAAAGTACACTTTGCTTTAATTGTCCAGCGTTGCGAAAGCTGTCAATATCAAAGCAGTTTAGATTAGTTCATATCGTAACCGCTGTCAATTACTTATCGACTATCGTAACTGCTGAAGTTTTGGCCTCAAATTTTCTTTTTTAAATCAAAGTACGCGAGTGATTCCTGTCAAACAAACTATTTCAGTTCATTGTTCAACTTCCTTGTAAATTGATTCAGAGCAGAAACAGAAACAAAACACAAATGGAAGATCCTACAAGTGACTTGAGTGATGGTGGACCTAATGAAATTATGAAAAGCACTGTTCGTAACTCGTGGAGAAAGTAAGTTATTTCAGAATTGGTGAATTGTTTGCACTCGCTATCGCTCGTGCACAAACTTTCACCAATGCTGAAATAACTTACTTTCTCCACTTGTTACGAAATGTACTATATCCCAAAATAAATAATGCATCTCTGTTTTACTTTTTGTCTCATCTTTTATCTCTTGCTGCGTCGTAGCTGTCAGAAATTCGCTGGCAAAAAAATTTTACTATACGTTGCTATGTAAACAAATTCTCCTAAATTTTGTAGCGTATGACCAAAACACTGTATGACGTTTAAAATAATTTGATAGTTTTGGAGATCTAAATGAACATTTATTATACTTTATTGTATTCACTGGCGGCACTTGGCAAAACATGATTAATAATTTAATTGAAATAAACACTTGTTGTTGTTTTGCAAACAGTATATTTGTTAAGTTTAATCTAAATAACTAGAATTAATTATAAAATTTAAATTAACCTTAACCGCTCAATCGATTTCGGTTGTTACACCATCTACGGGAGCTTATTAACTACTAAAGAAATTCAATTTATTTTAATATTAAATAAAAATAATATAATTACAACTTACACCTTATTAAACATACAAAATACATAAACTATCAAAGTATCCTCAAGTATGTTGCTAAACATTTTTAAACAAATATAATAGTACATTATGATGCTAGGACGTAAAGCTAAACATTTTGGAAGTATGTGGAGTTTGCAAATCGAGGCGTTAGCCGAGATTTGCACCCACATTAAGTCCAAAATAGCTTACGTCCGTGCATCATATACTATTTTTTATTCGCCGCAAGCAAAATATTTAAAAAAAAAATGTTTATTCTAAATTAAAATTATAAATTTGCATAAATTTTAAAATAAAAATATGTGGAACAAGTAGCCTTTGACAAAATATTTGTTATTTTTTCCAAATTATTGTGTAGCTATGACAACAAATGATAACAACCATTTTAATTGGATAATGAAATTTTGAATTTAAGGGTTGCTGTGATAAAAAATTTTCCAGTACGCATGGAGGGATCAGTTTTTATTAATTTGTTAATTTTTTTCTATTTTTTGACCCACGGGTGTGACAACCCCGCGTACTCCAGTCCCTGCTATTGGCATATGAGTTAACGTGAGATATCACATACCACTGGCAATAGCAGTGAGATATCACTACCTAGCCAAGGTGATATCTTAGGGGTGCTGGCGGTAGTGGCGGATGAACTGTATTCAGTCAACGGTAGCACTCTCAATCTTAGCTAATGAATATTCCTTGATGGTGGAACGCTGTAGCTTGCTCGAAGAAACGAGCCTTCATATAACTATATATCTGAGCTTTAATCATTGAAAAATATACTGCGTCCCATAATCAAGGATTATACCATTAGCTCGACTATTGGCAAACCAATTGTAGTTTTGTTCCTGCAAATTTTAAAACAAATTTGCTTTTTATCTCTTATTTTATTTTTATTTTCCCTATCCTATCACGAAATATTGGCCTATGTCATATTTTATATGTGATAGGATTTATGGTTCAGTTATACATTATTTAACAAAAAAATATTAAAAAAAAAAAAAAACAGATTTGCGTCCACTAACATCCTTAGAGCGCATGTTGTTGTGGGACCTTGAAAAGTCTTAAAAGGTTTTTATGTGTTGTTGTGACACATATTGTAATGCCTACTACACATCACATTTTATTAAAAAAAAAACAAAAATAGAATTTAAACAAATACAAATGCTTTTTACTTTTTTGGAAGTAGCTATGACAACAAAATAAATAGTTTAAAAGTGATACTTTAAGGCCGCAAATCACAGTAATAAAGTAACACTTTAATATGTAGGCGAATAAAAAAATCTTTTGCTAACTTAAATTTAATAAGATCTATTTACATTTTGTAGACAAAATTACAGTAAACATAATTTTATTTAGTTTTTGAGGGTCTTAACAGCGGGCGTTATGAATTTATAATGCCCTCTCATAACGCCCCAGTTTTTATGAATGTCTTTATATATAGCGTATCC